>JAKCVP010000288.1:0-203783 GCA_023512835.1 Taxillus chinensis
TCCCTTCACTGCTCCTACACCATTCACAGTCACGCATGGCATCCGAGCGGACATTGTGGAAGGCAATCACGGCAGTCAAGCAGGCTCACAGAACGCCATTGTTGGACGATCTCATTGGAAAAATGTAGGGCCCCCTCAACAGCAATCCACTTTGTACCAATCTTTCGCGAACACGCCCTTGCCGACAGCTTGCTCCCAGCCTAGTCTAGCTGCCATCACGAGAACTAAGTATCTGTCATATGCAGACAGCCATCAGCCAGGGTCTCAGAGCGCCTTGATATCCTCTGCGACAGCGACAACCCAGCTATCGAGGCATTATGACATGCTCCGGTACCCTCAGACGTCTGCAAGCGAACCCGCAAATAGGCCAGCAACAGCGCCAGAGAGCTGGGATAGTCCGCTAGCGCACGCTCTTCCTCCAAGACGTCTCCTTCCCTTTGGTTCCGCTCGCGATACTAGCGATTCCACAACGATGACCGTGCCAGTCTCCGGAAAGCGCCGTAAAAGTGTGGAGGTGTCTACAGACGAGCCTGAGCCCAAGCAGGTGAGGGCAAAAGGCGCAACGAAGAGGCAGCCGCTGGCAGAAGCTACAAGCTCCCAAATCAATGCTCGGGCATCATCGTTGCGATCGCACGGCACCAGATCTCACACTGCACAGAGCAAAGCAGCAATCCCGGCTCCTGACATTCAGACTGTCATAAAAGACACGCCGCCGCTCTCGCGCTCAGATGCTGTCTCGGGAGACGATAGTTGGCTGGAAGCGTATGTAAAGAAGTCAAGAGAGGAACGTCAGACGGTAATGGACGACTTGATTACAAGCAGTCTCAACGATCCAAATTTCCTCACATTCTGTGAGGACCTGCAGGAAAATTGGCGGAGGATCGAGTTTGACGCGTAGCAGGGCGGAGGGGCGGCGACATGGAGACCAGTGGTGCGCGTGCGACAGAGCTACCACCAGCGTCGGGCTCGAGTCGCTGTACGCAGAAGCCTATCGGGTGATGTCGAGCTCCGTGTATACCTGCTGAAGTCATGTAAATCAAGTCATCGCGAAGAGATCATGTAAGTCTGCGTAGCTAGGAATTGAGCCTCCCTTCACCGCCAGACGCGTTGGCGCTTGGGCGAGGTGATGTATGCATGTCGTGTTTTAACACAAGACCCAGGGCGTCTTCTTGCATACTTTCGATTTCCGAATCATCAGATCAAGTTCCTTGACCCCTCATGGCTCGCGGAAGTGCCAACAGACGTAGCAAAATTAGGCGTCGAATTCCTGGGCTTCTTGAGCCCATTTCCCCTATCTTCGGCCGTTCATTGGCCACGATGCTGACCCGAAATCGTCCATTTACCATGCCCATCCAGGCCGCGGCACCCCACGTCCATTAGACGTCGTCACTACTTGACCCCAGCGAGGGACGCCTACCCGTGTAGACAGATCTTGGACAAGGCTCTCTACCAGCGACTTTGTAGTAGACAGCTTGACTCGAATCCTTCAATCGCAAAGCGACCACACCGCGCCGCGCATCCGGCATCGTCATCGTCGAAAGCCCCCACCAACCCTGAAGACATATATTCTGTCCACATCTCTACCTGTCGCGTCGCTGTGGCCTACCTGCATCTGACTCACTTCTCCTCGCCGCAGAGACCCAGTCAACCCTATCTACGCGCCCATCGTCTCCACAAGCCGAACACATACTCTTGATAGACCACCGCTACGCAACTCTCGCCACGCACACTTCATTTTGTCGACGGAGGCTTCCACCAGCTTCGTGAGTCCAGTGCGCCTTTAAACAAGCTTTGACCTATTCGACGGTCATTGCGAGGTGCATCTTACGAAGCTTCAGGAAGTCAGTCTGTTCCCGAGTCCGCTAATGAGTGCCTACCTCTGGTCTTACTACCTTCAAGATGACGTCGAGAGCTTCCAGCAACTGCTTGCGGAAGCTGGCGTTTCTGGCAAGACGAATACGCAGAGACTGGGACTCCATTCCCATAGCACTGGGCTGAATCTGTCCTTTGGCAGCCCAACGAACAGTACACTATCACCACCCTCGACGCTCAAGGCAAGATGGCACGAAGAAGCTGTGGAGGCGAGCTCACCTGGCGCTTTTCGCGAAGTAGTCATTGGCCGAGCGGACATTAATAGAAGGGATGGAAAGGGCATGACCATCCTGCATCATGCTGCCTCTTCCACCTCGCCAAATGCGCTGTCGTTCGCTCTTGCATTACTGAGTCATCCGCATGTTGACATATTCGCGCAAGACCAGGAGAATGGCTGGACGGCACTGCATCGCGCATTCTATGCAGGTAATGTCTCCATTGCACGCGCGATAATAGAGAAGGAATCACAACTTGCCCTGGGTCAGATGGCCTCGACGCTTTCTGCATCCAATGCACCTACCCTGATCAAGATCAAGGATAAAGAGGGTTACGGGCCGTTTGACCTGTACTCGGCTACCATCAGCGATCGTACACTGGAAATTCTGGCATCTCGACAGAGCGCGCAAGCCCTCACAGAAGACGGCGACAGCGATGACGGCATGTCGGTCGCCGATGACGAAGATCAGGGCAAGAGGTCCAAGTCTCTCGTGCAACCCGTAGTCGATGTTCAGGGCGACGAACTCTATACCTTTGGTAGCAATCGCAACGTCTCACTTGGATTTGGCGATCAAGATGACCGACAGCGTCCAGAACGTGTCAAGGTCTCGCGGCCAGAGCATCTGTTCAAGAGGTTTTATAGGGAGCACTTTGATCGTAGAAGTCAAGATGTCGGTAAACTGAACATGGCCGCTGCTGAAAAACTGCGAGCTCAGGCAAGACTACCGCGCTCACTGACTGAGCTTCCGTCCGTTATTCGATCCACGCCAATGACCATTCAGGATGTTCAAATGTCCAAATTTCACACGGCGGTCTTGACCAACGATCCCATATCGAATCTCTATGTATGCGGCCATGGACTCGGCGGTCGCTTGGGTACCGGGACTGAGAAGACCGAATTTGGACTGGTATGTCTCCAGGACTTTGCATCTGAGAGGAAGAAAATCGTGGCCGTTGCACTTGGGCAAGACCACACGCTGGCCGTGACCGACCGAGGCGAGCTGTTCACTTGGGGCAGCAATGTCCATGGGCAACTTGGCATCGGCCTGCCAAAGCCAAAGACAAAGCCTGAAGATTGCATTCAATTGCTACCCAAACAGCTATTTTCGACCGTAAAACGAGAGTTCGTCGTTGGCGTTGCTGCATCAGCACATCACTCTGTCGCACACACGTCGACTACTCTCTTCACCTGGGGCAAGAACGTAGGTCAACTAGGTCTTGTTGACAGCGGCGCTCGGTCTCTCGAGGCGCAGGGCACGCCGCGTAACGTGACACCCTCTAGGTTTTCCTCTGCTATACATACCGTCACGGCCATCGATCGTGCTACTGTATGCTTGCTAGAGACTCATGAAGTCTTTGTCTTCGCAAACTATGGCTGTGTCCGTCTGGACTTTCCGCTGGACAACTTCAGCAACTACTTCCTTAGGAACAGTTTTCTGACTACTCAATATGACAACAATGGGCCCCGGCGTGTCTGCAAAATTACCAGTGGAGGCGACACTGTTTGCGCCTTGTCAACAGCTGGCGAAGTATGGACAGTCAACGTGAGACAGGCAGTTCCTGATCCGTCCTCGACCACGACTTCCACCACAAATCCGAACAAGATCAAGAACAGCATCACGCCGCCAGCATGTGTTTGGTCTTTGAAAAGAGATTCCATGGCCGCTCGTGACGTTGGTGTTGACCAGGACGGATCCGTCATCATAAGCACCCAAGCTGGAAGCGTGTGGCGACGCGTCGCACGGCCCAAAGCAGCTGGCAAGAATTTTGATCAGAATAAGACCAAAGACTTCAAGTTCAGCCGCATACCAAACTTGACTCGAGTCAAAGCCGTGCGATCTTCAGCATCTGGCGCATACTGCGCCATTCGCACGGAGTGCGACGTGACCAAGGATCAGATCATGGTCAATCAGCAATCCATTTGGGATGACATGTTGAGTCTACTTCCATTCGTCCGTCTTGCACAAAAGGACCTAGAGAGTGAGGAGAATCCGCCCGCAAAGTTCTGGCGACGACCAACAGAGATAGAGAAGCTCGTCTATGTTCTCTCGTCTGCAAAGGATCTCGAAAAAGAGATTGCTTCAGTCCTTGCTACAAGCGGATCCACCGAGTCTTGCGACGCTATAATCTGCTCGACTGTCAGCGACGTTGAGCTACCGGTTCACAGCTTCGTTCTCACTGGCAGATGCGCCCCTTTACGCAGCGCACTTTCTAGCTACCGGTCTTCTGGCGAGTTTGCAAATGATGTCTTTAGCATTACAGAAGGGCCTCATGGCAAAGCCGAGATCAGGTTCGCCGGCCTTGACTTTCTGACTCTAGTTGAGCTTGTACTTTACGTCTATACGGATCGCTTTGTCGGGTTCTGGCAACACACTCGGACGCGACCTGAACTAGCATACAGATTCAGCGCGGTCCGAAACGAGTTGATGAAGACCGCGACACGTCTTGAGCTTCGCAACCTTGAGTCTGCTGCTCGTCGCGTTGTCCAATCCGTTGAACAATCTCTGTCGGCGGACTTTGACCTGGCTCTAAATGACCAAACTTTCTTGGAAAATGGCGACACCCTGATTCAACTTGAGGACGGCGAAGTTCTCGCCCATAGCGTTTGGCTTGCCAAGAGATGTCCGTTCTTTGAGGGTCTGTTCTTTGGTCGTGCTGGAGGTCGTTGGCTCGCACAGCGGCGCGAGCTCCTCGAAGCCCCTTCGGATGCGACAGAAGTCGACCTGAAGCATATTGAGATGAGCACTTTCAGGCTAGTCTTACGCTACCTCTACGCGGACATTGGACCGGAGGTCTTTGACGAGGTCGTTACCCAAGACCTGGATGATTTTCTGGACGTTGTTCTCGACGTGCTCAGCGTCGCCAACGAGCTCATGCTTGACCGCCTGTCACAAATCTGTCAGCAAGTATTGGGGCAGCACGTGACAACGCGGAACGTCTGTATGCTTTTGAATGCTGTTGCGCCCTGCTCAGTCACCGATTTCAAAGATGCAGCTCTGGAGTACGTATGCCTTAATCTTGAAGCGATCTTGCAAAACCACTGGCTAGATGAGCTTGATGAAGATCTAGTACTAGAGCTGGACGACAAGGTTCGTGAGAATCAGTTAGCCCTGCTGCCGATCGCTAGAAGTGGGCGAGCCGAAGCAGAGTTATTTGAGAAGCATCCGGGGCTGGCTGCAACCATAGACCGCGCTCGCCAAGCCAAGTTGGATGCTCTCAAGTTTCAGTCCAAGTTCGATGCTAATATACCGCTCGGCACGTCGTTCGAGCTATTGGACGAGGACTTCTTCACACCAACGCCTTCCCGGACGCGCCGGTCACGGCACTCGAGAGGGTCTTCGGCCTCGGCGACGCCTTTGCTCAAAGCGAAAGCCAAGGTTCTCCAGGATGACATTGAAGAAGAGCTTGCGACTGGTTTGCCTGTTGCTCTTTCTGCTCCTGTGTTCGAACAAGGCACGCCGACAAACGAATGGAAGCAGGTATCAGGCCGCAGAACTTCGAACGCTGCAGCCAGTGCGGTCGTGGCAAGGACCGGAACGACGCCGCTGTCTCCAGTGCTAGCACCGCAAGACGCAAATCGTACAACGCCTGCCCCCTCAACACCCCTAGCTCGCCGTGGCAGCCCCGGAAGTCCTTGGGGATCCAGTCCACTGCCAACAGCCAAGCTAAGCATCAAGGATATGCTCAACCAGACAGCGACAGCGAACACATCAAGCTTGT
Source organism: Taxillus chinensis (assembly GCA_023512835.1). Lineage (NCBI taxonomy): Eukaryota > Viridiplantae > Streptophyta > Magnoliopsida > Santalales > Loranthaceae > Taxillus > Taxillus chinensis. The sequence goes on from JAKCVP010000288.1 coordinate 5,809, forward strand.
CCTCTGGCTTAAAGGCACAGGCAGACGCTGCTGGGAGTGCCAGTCCTACACCCCAAAAGCTGTCCCAGAAGGAGCGCAAAAGGTTACAGAAGCAGCATAGCGATGCTATCATCGAGTCGTCAAAGGCTGGCACGTCGCCCTCGTCACCATGGCAGACTGTATCGGCATTCTCAAAACCGACGCAGGCCAAGACATCGTCAAGCTTTGCAGACATTCCTCGACCAGCGCAGCAGGCGAGATCACAAACGACTCCGCAAATGACGATGAGACAAACGATTGCCAATGCGCCTTCGGCAAAGAAGAAGGAGGCGCAGCCCAGTAACAGCCCCAGCGCAGGCCGCACTGCAGAGAAAGACCAGACAGTGCAGCGAAGCGGCGCAGAGCAAGCTGGGTCGCCGTCTGCTAGTGGGTCCAAGGCGATTCCCATTCAGACTATCCAGTCCATTCGACACACGCCTCGGCAGGAGAAGGACAACAGTGGTGCGTACATGCACCAGTCATTGGCGGACATTATTCTCCAAGAGCAGGCTGGAAAGGACGCGATCAAGGAAGCGGCTGCCAAGCGAAGTCTGCAGGAGATTCAAGAGGAGCAAGCATTTCAAGAATGGTGGGATGCCGAGAGCCGTGCTGTGCAGGCTGAGGCAGCGCGGAATGAGAATGCATCTAGTAGCCGGGGCAGGGCAAGTGGACGAGGGAGAGGAGGAGGAAGCAGTGGCAGTGGAGGTAGACGACGACGTAGCGGGAAGACGCCGGTGACAAGTGCGTCTTGACGAAGGAGCTCACGGATCGAGTTTTGTAGAATAGCATAGAAGGGCACAAGCACGGCGTTGGGAGGAGCGTGTAGGCAGTAGAATCGATGGCTTTCAACTCATGCTCCAGCGTAAAGTGGTCGGCGTGGTCGGGCAGCGGCGATGGACGGAATGGATGCTTCACCATCGGCGGGTCGGAAGTTGGAAGAGCGAAAGGGCCAGAAAGGGCAGCCAACACCTCGCTGTTCGGCGCAGGAAAAACCTTTCGGCGTAAGCGTAAACTACAATGGGAGCCTTGGTTGAGACTGCGTGATGCACTCGAGCAGTCGTTCTTCGCGATCTGAACCTCACGCCGGCTGCGCGATGGGATGGGGGAACGGGGCGTGGGCACGTAGCGACTGATTGATGAATCTCAAGCCGAGACTTGTGTGCTCTCTTCTTCTTCCTGCCCACTTTTGCTCTTTCTCTCCTCTCCTCCACTCGCCCTTCTCACCACGCGTCCCACCCACGCGCTTCTGTCTGACTGCTAACCTTCTGCTGCATGTGCGTCTGACGCGCGCTTTCTTACCCATCGACATGCCTTCCCCCTACGCTGCCCCCGGCCAGACTGCCCAGCAACACGCCCAGTCCGAGAACCAGCCCTACTACGAGTCCGCCCAAGACCATAATCTACACCAGCTACAAGAACAGCCAGATCCTGCTCGCGCCCCCTCCACTGGCAACACTCCTGCCTACAGTCCACAGGTCGATCCCGCAAATGGAGAGCCCGGCACGCAGCATGCGCAACAGCTGCCCCCCGACGCCCACATGGGCCACGCCCACGCGCAAAACGATCTCATCGCCGCGCAAAACGAGCGCTTCGCCCACGAGCAGAGACTAGCCCAGCAGGGCGTCCTCGAGATCCCACCGGATCAGCAAGATGCCTTGGCACATGATCCGAACCATCCACTTGCCCATGATCAGATGCAGCAGCAACAACAGCAGCACCATCACGCATACCTCGACGCCGCCGCCGGCACTCCCTCGTCGCAAAAGCGTTCCAAGGTCTCTCGCGCTTGCGACGAGTGTCGCCGCAAGAAAATACGTTGCGATGCGCAAGAACATGTTGCCGGCCCCTGTTCCAACTGCCGTCGGTCCAGTACTCCTTGCGCTTTCAGCCGTCAGCCTCTGAAGCGCGGTCCCAGCAAGGGATACATCAAGTCACTTGCGAGCCGCGTGGAGTCTCTGGAGTCACAGCTCGGTCACACAGGCAGCCCAGACGGCCAGGGTCCACCACAACAGCACATACAAGACGCCAACTTCTTCAGCGGTGACGATCCCTCGCTGCTGTCATCACGCTTTGTCGAGGGACCAGAGACAGGCTTTTCGCCGCCCCCCAGGTCAGACAACAGGCGCAAACGGACGCATAGTATTTCCGAGAACGCGCAGTCATTATCCAGAGGCAGCCAGTACGGCGCGTTTTCTTCGCAACAGCGCGGTCAGCCTACCTTGAATGACACCGGGCCGCGACCTTATCCACATCAGCCAATGCCGCCTTCTCAGCCGCACACGCCTCAGGCGCAAGCTTTCGACTTTGTCCAGAACGGTCAAAATAGAGGCCACCCGTCACCGCCAATGCATGGCGTTCGCTACGTTCCGACGGATGCTGCCCAAAAAGAACAAATGCAGCCACTCTATCAAACAGAGGCTCGAGATGGGCAGGAGACGCTGACAGCAGAACTGGATGAGGGCGTTATTGACGAGTAAGATGCCCTGCCTTGTCTCACAATGTCAAGCTAACAAGTCTCGTCACAGATACTACAGACTGATACACCAGACCTTCCCGCTCTTGCCCCATTCAAGGAACGAGCTCAAGAGAAGGGTAGCGCGCTGCCCTCCCGCTCTGCAACATGCCTTTTGCGCCGCCTTGGAAACAGCGATCCGCGCGTACCCTGCGACTTTGCTTCAACCGTCACTTGAAGCCCAGCAGAGCGAAAGAAGGGCGGCAGAGCTTCTTGCTTCGTGCCAATACATTCAACCGGCAGGTTGGCCCCTGGAGAATGAGCTTGTGTACCTGTCTGCTATTGTGCTTATGGCTCTCGAGTCAGACAACTACGGCCCAGAAACCATGCGAGGTCAGCTAAGGCCACCTAGGGGTGAATGGCTAGGAAGGGCAATCGGCCTTGCGACGCACTTGAAGTTGAACGTCAGCCGCACTCGCGATCTAGCTGGCATGTTGGATCGTGATACTGACGAAAAGCTTGGGCGTCGTATATGGTGGATTCTATTTGTCCTTGACAGATGGCATGCGTCAAGTACATCTAGCCTGATGTTACTCCCTGACAGTGGCTCCAACCTGAACCATGAGGACCAGCTCATCGTCGGAGAGTCATCTTACCACCTAATCAGTGAGAATGCCCCTACTCGATGAACGTTGTTCATGGCTGACTTCTGCAGGACTCTCGTACATATTGGGCCATCTGACTCAAATTTCGTTGGAGCCGGATCTCATGAGCTCGAACTCAGCCGCGCGACCGATCATCACGACGACCATTCTCGGCGAAATCGATCGCTTCAGAGAATCAGTCGACTCTATCCTCCATGGCGCGCCAAACCTCGTGCACCTATCTTACTGGCACGTGCGTTTACTAGTGCTCCGTCTTACCTCCACGACCGCGCCACACGAGCTTCTCGCACCAGCAGTGCGCATGGCCAGCATTCTCAACAGCAGCCATACTATGATCACTCCTCTGAACCACCACTTCGCCGCACTAGCAGCCGTGACCCTTGTCGAATTGTGCGAATGGGAAGAGACGCGCGCCGGTGCAGAAGGCGGCATCAACGACATTATTGACGCGCTCAGCGGCCGACGCGGCTTCGCAGGCGACCAGAATTCAACGGGCTGGGACTCGGCCATTCGCGAACTGGTGCTGCGCAAGCGCGCGCAGAACAGCAGTGCGCCGGCGAGCCGTCCGGGCGCACTGCATCATCTTGCCGATGCTGCTGTTGGCGATGGGGACAATGGGCGTGATGCTGAGAATGGGGGTGCGAGCGGTGCGGTGGGACGACGGGAGGACTGGGATGCTAGTTTGATGGTCAGGCAGGGATATTTGGTTTATCTTGTTGGTGATCTTGCGCCTGGGTCCGCTTCTGCGCCTGTGCCTGTGAGAAACTAGGAGGATTTATGGAGTCGGCTGAGCGGGTTTTCTCGTGAGCATATGGATGAATAGGGTGTTCTGTCTGGGTGATGAATCAGGGAAAACAAGTGTTCTGAGTAAAATGAGGAGGGGTATCGAGTATGAGGTATGCGTGTAGTCTTGAAACGAAATACGGAATGCTGCTGTGTAGGTAGGTACCTATGTAGGTAGGTATGGTAGGCAGGTTGGCGTGGCGAGTAGGTAGGATTGTATTCGCAATCACGGCCGAATGAGGAGTTGAGACGAGGCATGTATTTGTTTCTTTAGTACAAAGTACAATAGATGTGACTTGATTCTTCTTTATTGGTTGATTCGCAATCTCGCATCGGGAGTCACAAATTCTAGAAACATGACGATACTGTACTGTATTTGAGGTCTACGAATACTGTATCAATATCGCGCCTGTGTATGAAGTGCTAGGTACTGTACTGTACTGTACTGTAGACTTGTTGAGTATCATGCATTGCGCAACGCGCATCACATTTACCCAGCCAAGTCAAGTCAGTACGAGAACAGCAAGTCAAGTCAAGTCGGTACGAAACAAAGACAAGCAAATCAGCACGAAAAAGAGCTTTCAGCCCGGAGGGATCACAATGCATGTGCCAACTCTGAAACTACCGTGTCTCGGGTAGCGCTGGAAGTGCCGAGCGGTGGGACCTGAGGCTGAAGCGGGTGGGAAAGGGAATGGGCTCGAGTGCATGGGATGTACTGTACTGTATCGTACTGACTGCATACAGGTAAGCAGGTATTGATGCAGATGCAGGTACTTTGAATGTCTGCTTCGCCTTGCAGATTAGTTCAAACCGTACAGCCCTAGTTTTCATCTCGTGTTTACCGTATAATTTATATATATTGATGCAGAAACTGCGATACAACATGAAAACCCCGGGACATGCCCAGTCTCGAAACTTGCAAAGACACAAACCGTGATACTCGAAACCATGCTGACCTCAACAAGGACCACAAGTATTCAGCAACAAGATCTCTTCCAAAGACTCGATGATTTCACCGCCCCCGCCCCCGCCCCCCACAAACAAAACAGTTCAGTGAGTACCAACAGCAATACAGTAGCAACCGCAACACTCGACTCAGTGATTCCGAACAACAAGCTCAATAGTAGCCATCCCATGCCACCCATCCTCAGCCTCAACCCACTCCCTCCACCCCGCCAAAATCCCCTCAGCCCCAAGCTTCCTCGCGCTCTCATCATCAGCAATCACCCGCGCCGCCTCCGGCGTGTTAACTATTTCCTCCACGATAATGTACCATTTCTCGCGCTGGGCGGGCGTATAGCTCACCATACCGCCCATGTCCGCCTGCAGCACATTTTCCTTTTTAAATCCCGCGGCGAGGACAAGGTGGAAGAGCTTGGCAACCAAGTTTGGGTCGCTGCCGCCCGCGCGGAGCGTCGGCGACGCAATGCGCAGATAGGCGCGGGTGCCTTCGTTCAGGGGGTACATTGTCGTTAGGTCTGGGTCTGCTTCGCGGGCGGCGAGGAGGCCGGTTGGTTTGAGGGTGCTGCGCATTTGGGATATTGCGCGGCCTGGATCTAAAGTGTGCATTAATACCTATTTTGGAGAAGATGTTAGATTTTACCATTCTTTTGCTTTTTCTTTTCATTTCCTTTTTTGTTCTTTGTGAGAAACTTGTGACTGTGCTGGGTAGATACTTGAAAGGGGGTTTGGGCTTCTTTGGATTTGCGTGCTGCGAGTAATGGTCTTGTCCTTCTTGTTTTCCCTTCTTTGGAAAACATGGAGGAGAGGATACGTACCATGTTGCAGCTCACAATATCCGCTCCACCTTTTAGTTTCTCGAATCCCGGTGTCGCAGCGGCAGCAGTAAGGTCGAGTGCGTCGCCTTTTGTGAAAAAGGCATTCTTGATTCCCTTCTTTTCAGCTAATTCTTTCGCAATCTAATCAAATTTCCATGTCAGTCCTTTTCTGCATATCTAGTCATATACTCTGCACCTCCAATCTTTCACGGGACACTACTCTCGAACATGCAACAAGAAGCAGCATCAAGACCAGACATGAGACACCACCAGTCTCCAACACCATCTACGAGCAAACGCGAGCAAGAAATAAGGAGGAAAGGGACACACCTTCAAATCCCGATCATTAGCATCAACACCCAGTATTGTAGCCCGTGGCCATCGCGCAGCAATCTCAAGCGACACCGACGCCGGGCCACATCCAATGTCCACGAATACAAAGTCGGGCGGCAGCTGTTCGAGGTACGGCACAAGATGGCGGCCGTCGACGGCTAGTGTGCGCGTGGCGAAACTTTCCGCCAGACGGTCCGAGCCTCGGACAACGTAGACGCTTTTGACTTCAGGAGTTGACATGGTGTCGCTCTTCTTCTTCTTCTTCTTCCTGCAATTCTCCTCTCGCCTTGCGTCTGTATGATTGAGCTGCGGTTGCTACTTTTGTATGGGTTAGTCTTACTCGACAGCGCTATCCTTGTCTTTGAAAAAGGACTATAGTCTTGAGGCGCCTTAGTCTGTGTTTTCTTTGAACGATGTTGTACAAGAGTTTACGCCTTGATCTGCTGAATCGGGCACCAGAACAGGCGAGGCAGATTTTTGCAAGCAGTCCTTGAACAAATCAAGAAATAGTCCCCGCAGAGTCCATTAAAAGAATGTAAGAATAGGAGTCAAGAGAACCTTTCATCCCAGCAGTCATCCAGACCAAGATAACGACCTGCGTGCTGCGCAGTCATACATGTCGACTGAGATCGAAACCAGCAATGCGAATCTACGTATAACAAGGATCGCACAGCCCTTTTCTCACCCCATTGCATCACCGAGAAATTACCCGCCCCCCTCCTATGTCTATACTGTACTGTCCTGTCGTACATGTGCTTTGTACGCTTTCAGGGTCTCTCGACCTGCTCAAAATGGGGGGTATAAGATGCTGTCTAGCTTCCCTTACCGTAGGCGCCGCTCCGTACGTAACGTGGGAGCGTCTTCTTCCTGATCACCAGCGCGCTGAATTCACCGCGAAGAGCAGCGCCGACAAGCGATTTGGCAGCCCATTCAGACGATATAGGATCGTCGTAGCTTTGCAGGGCTGGGTAGCCTTTGCCCGCGAGCGCTGTGACGTTGATAACGTCCGCCGCCTCCGTGTCCTCGTGTATGAGATTATGGCAGTGAAACATGTACAAGCCCGGGAAGGGCAAGAAGCTGGACGCGTGACCAGATTCGTTAGTCGGAGTTGCTTCGGAGAAAGCTTGGGCAGGTGTGATGGGGTAAATTGTGGATGGGGTGAGTTGGCACGGTAGGAAACGTATAGAAAACGACGAGGGTCCTGCAAGAGCACTCAAACGGACGCGAAACTTACTGGGCTGTGACTTCAATTCTCTCACCCTCAGAGAGCAAGACTACGTCTTTGGGACCGGCAGATTCGTAGGGTTGCACGCCGACCTCAGCGGTGCCTTTTGATCGATCCACGACCTTGAAATCGACGAGATGTAGATGCACGGGATGGGCGCCTTGGGTGGTTGGGCTGCTGATATAGTTGAAGGCCCAGCGCTCAACGGCTCCGAGGCCTGGATTGGCAAGAATGCCTAATGAGACAAGTCAACTAGCTACCCTCCAATGCGTCGTCAAGAGCCCATCTACTTACGGTTTCGAACATCGCTGAACGTTACGTGGTTGATATTCCACACCCCTTTGTCATCTTTTGCGAAATTGAACTCGCGGTCGACGTCTTGCTTTTTGAGGTCAAGTGGTCCACCACCTAGTGCCTGGGGCAGCTCGTTGTTCTTGGTGCTACTGATATGATCGCCGACTACAAATTTCATGACCTTGCCTGTGGCTTCGAAGCCGTTTTTGGCCACGTGATCCGGGGTAGTCAATGTGTTGACCAGGGTTAGGTTCTCACCCCGAAAATTCGCAAAGTCGAAGACTACTTCGTATCGCTCTCCGGGAGCTATGGTCAGATTATGAGTTGGAACTGGAGCGGCAAAGAGACCAGCGTCACTGGCAATGACCTGAAATTTTGTGAGCACTCCAGTGAATGTTGCGAGAAGAATATGAGCAACAGCTGGCAGAAAGCTCACGTACGTTTAGGTCTTGGACTTTTTGGGATGTGTCATCGACAATGTTGAGAGTATATGGGCGACTCAAGCTGGCGTCCAGGAAACGGAAGAGATACTTCCTAGGCTCAACTCTCAGATACGGCCAGGGCTGACCATTGACATGGATGATATCGCCGAGGAAGTTCAATTTCTCCTCCTCCACACCTGTCAACTGAGCCTGTGAGTCATAACTTTTGTCCTCGATGGTGATGGGGACGTCATAGAAGCCCGAAGGGAGACTCAAGTCGTCGAGCGCCGGATCGTTCAGTTTCCACATGCCGTGCATGCCATGATAAACATGGTCGCCCGTGATCTTGCTTGAAAGGTCCTGTTAAGTAGGTTCAGTATCGACTACCTCACGACCAGTATGACTTGATATATGGATGGCATACATGATACCAGAGCGTGCGCCGACTCTGCACATTCGGATAATAGTAGTCCTGATACTCACCGAATTTGACGTAGGATGATGCCCAGCCATCCCATGTAGCGCGAGCTACTTTACATCAGCAACGTTATTACGGATAATTGAAGCTGGGTACCAACTAGCTGATCCATGAAGATGGGTGGATGTCACGTTATGGCCCCGGTTGATGATACGCACGACTATAACTGTGAGCCGGATTCAGTAGACACGAGCGGGATCTACCCACGGGTCTGCACGCCACGATCGATGGCGTAGGTGGGACCGGGAGCGGCACCATCGTATCCCACTAATTTGGTCTTTGGTAGATTTGGATAGATCTGTGCCTCGAAAGCCTTGATGGTAGACTCGTAGTAGTCAATCCTCGTGCCATCGATCGTCTCCGAGCTGTAGACTCGTCAGTTGTCCGAGCCGAATGCGTTCAAGAAACGAATGGGCAAGCTGACTATTTGGGTACAGCGACCGGAGGAATGGGTAGGGGTGACTCGTAGAAGCTCATCCACGGTGGACTGCGCCACCGTCCAAACGCAGATGGAATGAGACCCGCCGAGGTCAGAAGCAAGTTGTCTAATCTCATATTGAAACTAGAGGATGAGCGCTTTTAGAAAACTTCTCATTTACAGAATAGAGGCGTAACGGCAAATCTTTAATATGCCTCAAGCAAGCACAGGGCTATGAAATTCTGATGAACTGTGCTCCAGGGAGCTATGCATAGAAATTTTCAGCGGCGTCGGTGGCGTAGGAGCCTCGTCAGGGATCAATCGGCACGGGTTCCTTTCCAGTGCGGCGATACCGTGTACGCACAAGGCCACTAGCCAGTTGTTCTCGCAGGCTCCTATAGACTGAAACTGGAACAGACAGCTCCTATTATCCTCGCCCCGTTTCGAGTGGCACGCATCAAGACAACTGCAGACGCATTGGGGTCCTCAGAAGATTTTGCGCGGCTTGAAATATTTTGCTCGCAAAATTCAGGCATGATTTGAAGCCAGACATACCGAATGCTGACGTGGTGACCGGGTAGAGCTCCAGCGCTGAGACGACAGAAGTCAAAGCGATTGGCAGAAGGGCAGTAAAGTCTTTCCAAAGGCTGGGCAATGCTCGAAGTATGCGCTAGCGACAATGCTTTCAAAACAAGGCTTGTGTCATGGCCAGAGACCTTGGCAGGCACAGAACATCTGTCGGTTCAAGCGTACAGTGGCATGAGTGGATCCTTCATCTGCGAAGTGGATCTTTACCCACATTGGGGTCCTTCCCTGTGCGACCCCAAAGCTACGTGCACACGGTCCTGACATTTCCACGGCAAGCAGTGACGGCGTAGGAATCATCACAAGGCTTCAAGCTGCCCAAGACGGGAGGACAGGACGAGGGAGAAGACGCTGTCAGTGGCTGCTCGCCAGCTTCTGCGTGAGAAGTAAGACCACTTGTGGGTGTGTTGCCATCTTTGGTGACCGAGGTCGCTTTAAAGTTTAGCGTCGCCAAATGCATTCCCACGTGATCCCATTCCTCGACTTCCAAACCCCACGGAACTCAGATGATATTTGATCAAGGATTGCAAGTTTCACCTTAGATGCAAGTACGAAGATATGCTCCGTAACCCCTCTATGAGATGATTGAGACTGGTGCGACTTGAATCACCTGATCAGAACAGCCTGTTTCGTCCGCCACTGCGTAAGGTGGGCTGGACAGGCAGACCATCTTGGCCTTCCAGCGTTATAGGGTCAGTATTGTATATAATGTGTCGTGTTCGGCCTCTACAATCACCCTTTGACCGTTGATGAACGAAAGGCAAGGCCATTTTGCCTAATGAGCGGATTCGCTTGGAAAGTCCCGGGAGCATCAGCGTAGCTACAACATGGATCGAGAACTGGTTCGAAAGATGCCCGGTGCTTCAGCTGGCTGAGATATTCACGCCACTTCGAGAGAGGAGAGTCTCTGGACGTTTTTGGCAGCACCAACGCCTCCATCATTGCGATGCAGAAGTCAGTCATGGAAAGTCAAGATTTGAGATTTCCCTACCAGGATCGCGAGTCGCAGTGACAAGCGTGGACCTTGAGAACATGCTTCTTGCGCGCTAAGTATAGCGCAGATACGAAGTAGGTATGTAAGATGACTGGAGAGCATGAGACTGTCGTGTCGTCACTTAGAGTATCAAGATCTCGTATGTTTGTGGCAATGACTTATTGCACCGCTTACCTCCAGACGCGAAGAGGCAGAGACTTGTTGAAATGTACAGGAAAACTGGCGATGACCAATAGGCTAAGCTTATGACCTACAAGCAAGCTTGAGACAGGCTTCGCTGGCCACCACTTGTTCAAGGCGTTCGACTCACTGCAAGACGTGGCTTCGATGCGAGACCTTGACGCCAATGTCCTGCTCAATATCTGTCCAGGGCTGCAGTCTGGGACGCTCACACGGGAATTTCGGGTCTTGCACAGTCGACAGGGGTTGCTTGGCTGGGACTGCACACAATGATGCTACTGTAGCATTTGTAATGGCATGAGATTAAAAGCTCGTCGACATTGCACTTTGCAGCACCCAATGCGCTTGCAAGCGACTTGCTTCGCCTCTTGCGTCTTGCCATGGGCAGCGCAAAATTACGCCTGAGAAGTGCCCACGTCACAAGCGACAAAGGATCCAACATCGTTCGTAGCTATAAGCCGATCAAGGCTCACGCATAGCCGTGGTGGAGCCTGAGCTCTGGTCGGAATTCCCAACCCTCTAAGATCTGACCTTTACCACAAAAATAGTAACAGGGGTATAGTCGCTCCGCATGGAATGAAACCAGAATGAACGTCTTCGCTTCGCCCTACCATTTCAGCGTTGATCCCTGACTCACACCTTCACTTCGCCATCCTCTCGCCTTCTGCGCACGACCAAAATCTGTGGCTGCGCATCCTTCCTTCTCGCCCTCAATCGGTTGAGTGGTCTGTATGTGGAAATCCTGCAAGCGCTGAAGAAACAAGACACCTCCGACGCCATGCAATGCCCTCTGGAAAAAGATTAAAGGATATCGTTGCGATTTGAAAAGCAGTATCCGGTACCGTGACTGAGCGGATTGGGCCGGATTCAACCTCCGTCTTCGGCTTTGACGTGTCGGGCGCCAACCTTGCCCATGATACCAGCTTCTTGGGGCTTTGCGTTTGCCTTTGAGCCGGCCTTGCGACTTCTCAGAAAGCCAGTCAAACTTCGAGACTTCTTCTCCCTGTAGTCCTGAGTGCCCTCGCTGGCCACGGCTGACTTTGGTGTGACATCGGCCCATGGCGAAGATTGCCGATCGACAGCAATGCTAGTTCGGCCCATAGATGTGTCATCTTTGATCCCGAGTGCAACACTTTTACTCCTATGGCTTGGATGTAATCGAGGAGGTGGTCTTGATTGTTCGACCGGAGCGTATGTAGACTTGACGGGTGAGGGCTGTGCTGAAACATACTCGCCTGTTCGTTGTTTAGCCATTGCGCTAGCGTTCATGGGCATTGAAGGCAAGGGCGAAGGAGATCGCGAGGGTCCGGGACTCGGTGAGGTGTTCGAGCGTAGTCGAGAAGCGAATTGATTGAGGTTTGAAGGCTCACCGGCACTGGTGCTTCCCTCGGAAGCGGCAGTATTTTGGTTAGTTAAGAAGTGATCCGGAGTCTGTGATCGCTGGCGCAGACGGTCTGCGCTGTCATTCCTAATAGCTCCCCGTGGCCTCTTTCCAGATGACGATGTCGTGTTGGTAGTGCCATCTGCATCCGAAGTCGCGGTAGGCGAGACACGGTCTGCGCCAGGGAGTTTCTCAAACGAAGCCTTGGTGTAATCAAAGGGCTCAAAATACTGCTCGATCATCTTGTGTAAATTTTCCACGCGCCGCTCTGCTGCTGTAGCATCATCTTTCAGGGCTGCGCGAGGTTTTTGATGTCTTGCACGAGCTTCCAGCGGCGCTTCTTCTAGTAACAATTCCTCCAAGTCATAAGTGGCGTCAAAGTTGGTCTTGTCAGACGAAGGGACGAAGACGGGTAGGATCTCCTTTCTCTCCAATGCTCTGAAGTCTAGGGAAGCGAAAAACGGATGTTGTGTAAACGACTCCCAGCTCTTTGCTCCTATGCGTTGCTTTCGGTCTTTGGTCATCAGCGCCTTGATGGCTGCAACGCAGGGTGAGCTGACTCGCGGCTCCGTGATGGGGTATTTTGGGTTAGCTGCAATGACTTGTTCTTCGATATCCGGCAATCCTTTCTTGCGTACAAAGGGACGCTAAACGCTGTCAGTCACACACGGAGCCGCGATGAGCGGCAGAGTAATACCTTGTTATAGATGCACTCATAGAACATGACACCCAATGCCCACCAGTCTACCTCGCTGCGATAGGTTTTCCCAGCCATGGCTTCAGGAGCGACATAGGCCAAAGTCCCAGATTTACTTGTTAATGGTCGACGCTGATCTGTAAAGTCTGCTGCAACATTCTGGTGGGAAAACGTTAGCTGCATCGCAGAACAAGTCGACTTGACTTACAAAGTCTGCTAGATGGACGTGACCCTCTTCGTCCAGAAGGACGTTGTCGGGTTTTACGTCACGATGGACGATGCCCTGGCTGTGACAGTATTTGAGTGCACATCCAAGCTCGGCCATCCAGAACTGCACAGCATCTTCCGTGAAAGTTTTGCGCTCAATGTGAAAGCGTAGGTCGCCGCCAGTCATTAAATCGACTACGAGATATCTTTTCAGGTGCGTCAGTGGGTTGCAGCAGGGCTGACAAGCAAAAGGTGCCATACACAAATTCGTGATCTTGAAAACTGTAGCGTAAGTTACACAAGAAAGGATGATTCAGATGCTCCAACATCTTCCGCTCTCGTACGATGTTCCGCACGTTTTCCTGTCGTACGACTGCATGTTGTTAGCGAACATCACGTGATGCAGCGTAATGGGTGTTGAATGCGGACACAAGACGTACTTTCATCTTTGCGAATATATTTGAGCGCAAAAGTCAGACCAGTGTCTTTGCGCTCCACGATCCGAACCTTGCCGAAAGCGCCCTTGCCAACGACTCTCAGCAGCTTGAAATGATTGAGCTTGACTTTTGAGGGCAGATTTAGTAGGTGGCCAATGGCGGGAGTTGGGGAGCGACTGACCTTCATCATCGGGATCTATCGGTTTGCTCTTCTCGTTTCCCATTTTGCGCAAATTGGGAAGTTGATGCAGGAAAAGCAAACGCTAAATAACAACGATGACGAGAAAGACAATTTGTTATTGCGGCTTCATGTCGAGCAAAGAGTGACGAGAGCGAAGTCGCGTGACGCAAAGCAAGACGCAAGTCCAAGATCGGGGTTGCGATACAGAGCTTCGAGGATGGGAAGCAGGAGGGACGGTGAAGGGCGAATTGTGCCGCCGAAAGCGACAGGCGGCAGGTTGTTGGCGGAGAGTGTGGCGAAATGGGGTAGGGAAGGGGATGACCTGAGAAGGCGGAAAAGAACAGGGTTAATTGCAGGTCGTTGCTGGGAAGGACGACAAGTGACGGGGAAGTGCGACCAGCGAGCAGATGAGTGCCAGCCCAGAGACGGGATGAGACTAGGCGGGTGAGCGATGGGAAGAAGGTAAGACGGAAGGAGTTGGGGGCGGTGACAATGAAGTTTGGACTTACAAACGAGCGAAGAAGGGAGGATCAGCTCAAGCTATGTGTCTTGGCGATGTCAATCGTCGCGTGGGAGCGACACGAGAGGGAGGTAGGTCAGCGACACGTGCGAGGCTGCAGATGCGGCGTGGAGAGGAGGAGCTGACTGGTGGGCACGCGAAGGGGAGTGGAAAGACACGGTGGAGGATGGCAGGCGTAACTGTTTGCAGACGTAGAGGCCCCGTATTCGGCAATTTAAAAATATTAGACACCACCTGCGGGCCCTCTCCCTAGGCAAGCAGGAGAGCAAGCGGGCAGGCAAGCAAGCAAGCAACAGGAGGTGGAGCAGCAGCAGGACTTTGAATAGCAAGGAGCAACAATGGAAGCAGCAGCAGCCAGCAGTGGGAGCCCGACGGCAACGGTGACGGCGACGGGCGACGGGCGACGTTGGCAGGAGCAATGGGCACCCAACAGCAGCAGCGACAACCTACAGCGACCACCTGCCAGGCCTGCGCGCCTTCCACGCCTTTGTGTCTCAGGCGTGTCGTCTGTAGATTGGAGTACTGATTGTATGCGCTGCAAGGACTCCCCACTCGTCGTCTTCTGCTCGCCTTCCTCTAGCATGCCATCTCCTCTCACTCGGCCCGCCCACCACATGGCAGGCGTGGGCTCCTCGTGGCCAGGTGCCCAATGAGACCGACTGCTCGCTTGTGCTCCCCTCCTTTTGGTCGAGTACGTATTCTACTATTTTAAGCGCGTCAATTTCGCAACTCCTGTGGCTTTACGATGTCGTCTGTGCGCTGTGCGCGCCCTTTTGCTTCTAGAATAACATCGAGCATTGACCGCTTTCGTGAGACGCTCGCCCACCGCCTTGACAGCCTTGCCATTGGCGTCTACTGCGCTTCCAGTCCACGTAGATCCTAGGCTCAGCTGCCCACCCGTTCGGGAATGCTGCCTGATACCAACGCACAAAGCTTCGCTCCGCTCTTCGTAACGCCGCTGCTCAGAACCTAAAACACACCGCTGGGTCGAGCTGCTGCCCGTCGGGCAACACCGGAGGCGCTCAATAATAGGGATGAGGGCCTACTTGGAAATGACTTCGGACCCTCCTGCACCACCGACTGCCTCTTGGAGCCCAGGGAGCCGCATCTGTGCTATATTTGCGGTCTTCTCGCGCGGCCTGCCCGACAGCCCCCAATTTACTTTACTCACTACAGTCTTTGCTCCGCGCGCGAAGGATTCACGCCGTCTGCCATTCTTTGCAAGCGGTCCAAGCCAGGCTCGGCCTCGAGAAAATTGCTTCATTCACGCCGTCATGTGTGCGCCTCGTATTCCAACGGGTAGCTTGCCTCTGTACGGACTGCACACGCGAACTGATCTCTCTAGCCATGACTAGGGCTACAGTTGTCTGATCTGCGCTACCACAACTCCTACTGGACTGTTTGTAAATGCATCGTCCCTCGAAACACGCAATTACAAGAGCCCCTCTCATGATGATACCTCAAGACGCCTGAACTCCGCTAGCAATAAGCAATCTTGTCAAACTGTGTGCAGCGGGTGAAACCCAAGTGGACCCTGCAAGAGGGTATGGTCAGACATCTTCCATTTCACCTGCCGGCTCCTCATCATCTCCAGACGCTACGCTTCCGGCAGAGCTCATCTCGTCCTCGGAGTCGCTCTCCTCACCAGCTTCGTCTGCAGCTCCTTTTGAGGCATATTTTGTCACGTAGTCCTTGACCTTGGCCTCGTACTGCTTCGAGTCACGCATCATGAGAGCGGCGGCCTCGCCATTGAGGGGATCCGTTGGATTTGGGTATCGCAATAGCTGTGGAAGGAATGATTCGAAGATGTTGATCATGTCGTACATCGGCGACCACGTCTGGTTGATGACATCCAAGCAGACGCTGCCAGACCTGTCAAATGATATTTGATTAACTTGACCTTACCACGGCAACAGGCGTCTTCACCTACATCTCGTCAATGTTGGGGTGGAAGATGCGGTTCACGAAACCAATGCTTGGGCTCTTGTATGGGTACTGATCCGGAAGCTCCACATGAATCTTCCAAACGCCTCCTTCAAAAGGTGCTGCATCAAATATTAGCTATGACCAACCACCACTGTCTGATTCCTCTTACTTTCGGTTGGACCCTTGAATCGAACATAGAATTCTTGCCTAGAAGGGGTCAGTCAAGTGGAGTTACTTGGGCATCAACAATCTGGAGATGACCAACACTGTAAAACATTAGCACATGTTCCTGAGCCTTTGCCTGCAATACAAACTATTGTCGTTGACTAGCGTCACTTCATAGTCACTCATGAGCCTGTCAACTACGCATTAGAGACTTGCTGCAGGGACCAGATTCGGCCTGTCGCCGCGACGAGGCAGAACGTACATCCTGTATCCATCGTTAGCAAGATGCCTTAACCTAAGCCTGAAGCTTTGACACCCACTTCATGACCTTGAAACCACAAGTAGCGCGTTAGCAATCTTTGCGGCTGTTGGGTATCAAGGAGCCAAGCTCACGTCTGTCTCAATTCTTCTCTTGGGACTACTCATCTTGCCCAACCCTTCCTTCGATGCAGCAGATGTAAATTATAGCTTCTTGTAGCTTCGGTTCGCCCTTGGAGGCGGAGACAGGAGCTGATAGCTCAGTCGTGAACGTCCGAAACCCGCAGACCCTTGAGTCTTTCTGTCGTCGGAGGTCTGCAAGAGGCAACACAAACAGACTGACATGCACGAGTGCAGAAATGTATGTCCGGACGTTGGATCCTGGGAAGTTGGAAGGCGTGTGGGGCACGAGGTACTCTGATGGTCGGCGTCGGCGGGGCGGTGGACGTCGGAAGTCGCTCACAGGCGGAGGTTAAGCGGGCTTATGGGGTGCCTGTAGTCGAGTCGAACCGATAAGCTACGTCAGCAAAGCAGAAGAGGATGTAGTGGAAGGATGGAAAGATCAAGTATAGGCGACAGTGGGGGATGTCAAGCGCGAGCACTTGACTCAGGGCGGAGACGGCGGGGTGAGTGGCCAGGAACGGCTGTCTTCGGTGGACGGGCATCATCAAACGCTGCAACGAGTTTGGTCACGAGACAAAGCCCAGGCCAAAATGCACTTTGCGATGTTTGATCTCAACTGTTTGTCAAGTCTTGGATTGCTCACGTTCGGCTGCCCTTCAATTGCGTTCGACACGTTCAGACCAAGGTGTCACGACAGCTCCATTCATGCTTCGTCAACCGCCAGAATCGGTCAGAAGGCCTGCACAATTACTTCCAACAGATAATTTATTCCTGTCTAGGATGTGGCCGTTACTGCATGACACGTCTATCGCTATAATTACAAAGGTCTATCCGGAGTAGCCACCCAGAAAATCTCTTTGATGGGCGTGTATTGCGTGGATGCTGCTTTTTGCTCGACTATGCGTTGGGACGTCCTTCATATAGAGTCAGATGAGCAACGTTAGAAAGCTTACAACGATTTCTGATCACCAGCAGAGCATCATACCTTCGACCGGAGGTCTCCCTTCTTCGTGTAGCCCTCCTTCTCCCAACCTGCCTCTGCGCTACGACGAAGGTTCCTCTGCTCTGCCTCGGTGAGCGGCTTCTCTGTTCCTCGTCTCCTGGCGCGTGATTCAGGCGTCTCGATCAGCGATGCCGATTTCTTTGCTGCAGGATCAAAAGTGTATGAACGGAACTCAGTATTGGCCCAGCCTGTGCCAGCGAATTTGTCAGAGTCTGCCCAGTCCTCCGTGAGATAGTGAAGAACACCGCCGTGCGTGACCACGACAATATGACGCTCCGGACGAGCACGAAGCCACTTGCGTGCTACCTGGCATCGTTCTTCGATTGCGTCAGGCGAGGGAGAAAACGGGCCCCTCTTGCCATTCCAGTCCGGAGTCAACAAGGCAGTGTCCACAGCATAGCCAGCGAACTCCCGCTCGACTTCTTCTTTACTACTGCCAGTATCGCATGGCATGTCAGAAGTCTCTTGTAGCTCGGGTAGTGCAAGAATGCTCAGTTGCTTATGCCGAATGAGGTCGGGAAAGGAAAATAGTGCTGTGTAGATGGTCCTCTTCAGAGGCGACGCTATGATGGCATCGACGTCCTTGTAGGGGAAAGTCTTGCTGAGATGCTCGCACTGCTGCTTACCGTACGGAGTGAGAAGAGGATCATGAATCTGGTGATTTGCAGCGTTCAGGTTATGAAAACCTTGTGCATGCCGGACAAAGGTGATGGTTGGGGCCATATCGGAGGACAGTGCCGGAGGGCTCGGGGTGCTCCTAGGTGCAGGTGGGCCACGATGCCAGTGCCGGCGAATTGCGTCGAGCATGCGAAGACTGGTGCTGCAGGTTTGAAAAGGTCGAGGTGTACTTATACAGGAAAATGGATCCAGGTCATGAATTATATAGGTTGGGAGGATGAGCGAGCGAATGGAGTGGGACGAGTAGCTATCGAAGAGTCAGAATTGGTGAGCAAAGTTTGAAGCAAAACCTTCCCAAGCACGCCAGGGCTTCGCCGGTGCGTGCCTGCCCTTTATCCGTTGAGGATGCACTTACCGCTTTGTCTTGAGGCAGACCATGCACAACTCTCGTAGCCTCCACTGGCCACTGCTTCTATCGATCTTGGGGCTCGGCAGCGCGGCTAGCAGCGAAAAAGGTTGGCGCTGACTCGTCAGCTTCCTCGCAATCATGCTCTCTTGCACGTTCCCAGCGGTTCACAGGTCTCCGTCAGCTCGCACAGAGGATAGTCGACGCTAAGCAGACCTTGCCCTCCGCGCTCTCTTCCTGGCGTCTGGGTAAATCCTGACACCAAGTTACGGACCCTGCGTGTTCCGGTGCTGAGGAAGAGACTCATGTCGGCGGTGAAGAAGTGTGGGATGTGAAGTGCTTCGCATACGCGTGCTAAGCAACAACAAGACGCGGCCATCGACTGCAACCGTCTTCACAATCGTATTGTCTCTTCGGCTTTACATCTACGGCGGGCTGTCCTCCGTGCAGAGTCGCCATACACAAAGCGATCTGCTTGCGTCTCAGCGCTCACTGAGCCCGAGGGTCCTCTCTTCCCCACGGACTCAGACCTGGACCTCTTGATCCAACCTTATCCCCATCTGTTCGCCTTAGCGCCAGATACTCCTGTCATGGCGAAGACTCGTGTCCACTGGTGCTCAGTCAATAGCACGCATCGACCTTCGATCAGGGTCCATGCTGTACACAGCCTGACACGTACACCAAGCTTCGTTGTGTCACTTTCAGGTGAACTGTCTTGCGTTACGTGTAGGGAGACCCCAGCCGGGAACTGGTAGGGCTGCCCAATTGTCTGAAGCGCAGCGAGTCGCTGACCGGATTGGCCGGTATGACCGCATATAGAGCCGTGTCGGGATGGTGGAAGTGAGACGAGCTTGCTTGCTTGTATACACACACAGTCCTTAGGTGCTGGCTGCATGGTTCTTCCGTACGTAATCCCAGCGTCGATCAATGTACACCAACAAATCGCCACGACTGCAAACCTAACGCATAGTCTGAAGAAGCGATAATCGTGCAATGGCATCAAGGAGCTGGATCTCGATGGCCTGCAGTCCATTACTGTACAGGCACTATGGAAGTCGCTGTCTTGCCTCAGAACGTCTCTGGCAGCCCTTTCAACGACCAATCAATGCTTTGACCACACGTGGACTGTAGCTCCGACACCTTTCCCGGAAGGATTTCTGCTTCTATCCCTCTCCGCCAACTCCATTGTGTTGCGTTCTCCGTCTCCCACGTCCAGTAAAAGGAACCCCATCCCTTGCTGAACGACGCGTGCTGCGCTGCCGCGAACGATTTCAAGAATGTTTTATAGGCTTCGCTGTAGCGGCTCGGGGCCGCATTCGCTGGTCCGCAGCTACAACTGCTGTTGCCCAATGGGCAGGTAGGTGTCAGAACCGAATCAGTTGGTTGTCCAACATATCTCAATGTCCCATCCCATCGCGCTCCAACGCCTGCGTTGTTGAGGTTTGTCGCACAGTCTGTATCTGCTTGACTCCACTCGCCACAAAGAAAATTCCCAAACCCGGTATTGCTGTCCATGCTAGCGGCGGTTTGCTGACTGAAACCATCACAAACATACTGCATCTTGTCGGTATGGGACAGTGATAGCTGATCGAGCGCGAATATTGCGTATTGATGCGCGTCAAGCAAGAGGTTCTGCGTCGTGGTGTTCGGGAGCTGTAGTAGAGATGAGTCTTTCCAGTTTGCCAGACCCAGAAAGCCATCTCCGATCACCGCAACTGTACTTTGAGGCATACCTGACTGTCTGAGGATAGCGATGGCATTAGATGTCCAATTGAGTACCGCATCTCGATCAATGACAGCCATCCGAGGCTCATTCAAGATCCCGTACATGGTCACCACATTTGTATAGCGTGGCTGAGCGAAGAACGTTGTCAGCTGCCGGTGTATGTCAAGCGTTCTGTCGGCGTTCAGTTGACCCTGATCCCCTTTCAACCATCCAATGGAGCCCTGCCGACCCGAATGCGCCCATCCGTTCTGGCTCCCAGGTGCTCCATGAAGGTCCAAATTCACGCGCAAACCATTCTGTCGAGCGTATTCAATTGCACGCAAGAGATAGCGAAATGAGGTGCGTCGCACATAAGGATCGCCAGGGTATGTCTCAATAGCCCAGTACGAGTAAGGTATACGGACATGGTCAAAGCCAGCAGCTGCGATTGCCTTGAAAGTGTCCTTATTTGCAAAAGTTGCATAATGGTGTTCAAGTTTGGCTGCAGCCTGGTCTCCTAGGCTTTTGCAAAGCGTGTACTCATCGACGACTCCGGCCGATGCGTCGAACAGGGAAGGTGTGATGAAAGGCTCTAGCGAGAACCATCCCCCAATGTTCATGCCTTGGATGGTCGACCGACCGTATTGAAAATTCGACGTCAGCTTGGCGACATTTGAATTTGGCTGCACGTCGTCGTCCCAGGTCATGTTAAGACCCATGATGGGCAGGCCTCCCACCGTCTCGTTGGTATAAGTAAGATTAAAGTCCTAGTCAACATTTCAGTCTCCATTCGGTCGAACACGTTCATGGCTGCTGGCTATTTGCTCTAATGATCTATTTCGTACTTACCATTGTATCATACCAGGTGAAGGGGTCGAGGTAAGTCCCCCGGTCTGCGTCGGGGATTGAAGACTGTGAAATCCCGGATAGGCTGGAATTAGAAGGCTGGGTCTGTGTGCCGGAGCTTGCATCTACTGCTGAATCTGATCTTCGTTTGCCGATTGTTACTCCAACTGGTACTGCAACGATCAGTATGAGAAGCAAGATACCAGCCACGACGGCAATGACTGTTTTCCTAGTCAGTGTCCACGTCTCTCGCAGCAATCTCAAAGACGAGCGCACTTAGCCATTTCCGTCGTCGACTCTTAGGATGAGCGTCTGCGATCCTCGTACTCCGACCAGACCGCCTTCGGCTACCAGCATACTCCAAGTCGCGACCGGTCTTCTCGTCAAAGGCTCGGCTGCGATCCCGGTAGTGATTATGGTCAAGTGTTGAGCGTCTTCGGTGCTGCCGTCGTTTGGTTATCCTATCATGCTTTTCGGGACTATTGGACGCAAGTCTTTCCTGATGTCTGCTCGACGTCTTCCTGATCGGCCTGGATCCGGAACTGGAGGAACTGAAGGCTGCTTTGTGTCGCTCTGCATATGCATTTGACGGGATCCGAGGACTGCTTTTGTGCGACGGTCTGGGAACGATTGGAGTCGATGGGTCCACAGCTCTGACTGTCGGGGCGCGAGCGCGTGCTGGTAGCAGCTCGCCAGCACTGTCTGTCCGGGAGTGACTTCGTCGTCGTCGCCGCCGCTCGGGGTCCTCTTCCTTGGCCATTCCAGCACGAGGGCGCAATGCTAACTATACTGAAATCAGTACAATCATGTGTAGGTGTTGAACCATAAGTAGGCAGTCACCGTAGTCTACCTATGCCAGACCTGCTCGCCCCAATTGGTTGCTATGGCAACGAAGGCAAAGTGGAGTAAATTTACAGGCTCTGTACGGACGTCGTTTCAGGAGCGTCATCTCGCCAAGTCTTTCTTTGCTACCTTGAGCACGACAAATTTTTCTCGGCGGTCCGTGTCATTCAGTAGCTTCAACAGCTTGTTAACGTGTACGACTCTGATGCTTGGACTTAGTAAACATTCACACGTCATGTACTGATTTCAAGAAGGCACTTGCCACACGTCAGGCTTCCCTGCTGTTCGGTCCGATCTCATCGTCTCGATCACAAAAAAGCAGCTGTCAACAGCTCTGAGCATTCGAAATGCAACAGGTCACTGTCTCACTCTCAAGAGGTCTTGCCAATCCGAATGTCTTCAAAAACGAAAGTGTTTGGCGATTTGGGCACTACGATAACACTGCAAGCGATTCATCGTGGTGACCACGACGATGTGGACCATCTAGACAGCGAACGGCAATCTTTCTGCCGTGCGTAACGAGCCACTGTCGCCGACGGAAATCCGATCGTAATTTTGAGATCTTTGGATAACTCGAATCTCCACAGGCCAGACCGTTTCGCCCGGAATTGTGTTTACAGGCCGTCCACCGTGACGCTGGAATGCTCCCCCATCTACGCTGCATAACATCTGGTCGTGCATCTAGACCATGAGGTTGGATCAGCTCCTCGCTGATCATATCGCAGAGCTCAGAAAGCAGGCCTATGCCTGACAAAGCTACTAAAACTTTCCTTCGAAGTATGCGTCGGTAACGTCTTGCCTCAAGGAAATGTGTCGATCTTGCAAGAGCCACGAATCCCGCGAAGTCCTCTCCTTGCTGCTTCTTTGTGCATACGACTCAGGACCATCTCCCAGTTGGCAGCAACTGATTCAAACATCTGATGATGATACAGCGCCAATAGCACGTCGACGAACAGGTTATCGACTTGCCGATCCATGGCCTCCAAGCTGTCCAATGTTGTGAACCCAAATTTGTGGTCAATCATGAAAATCATGCGCAAAGCAGTCTGCAATGCCGTGAAGGCTTCGTCAGGCGTCAGGCGTGCAGGCGGCCTGTCGACATAAAAGAATGATAGCAAATGGCAACGGAGAAACGCCGTGTCCGCCAGAGACAGTCTAGCTTGCTCCGCAGCTCGAATATGTCTTTCGATAGTACCCATTACAATGTCTGAAGCTGGCGAATCGCTCTGGTCGTAGAACTCATAATCGTTCTCTATGGCTTCTACCAGGACGTATATCGCGGACCTTTCCTGCAGTCGCTGTGCCGGGTCAACGTTGCCATGCTCGGGCTGCAGCTGCATGCTGATTTGCAAAGCTTGCAACTCTTGAAGTTCATCATCCTCATTGGCGCCAGGACCCTTTGATGTTTGCATGTTGATCAATGATCGATAATTTGTGCCGAGCTGTTCGACTGCTATCAAAAGGCACGGATTGTATTGGAGAGTAAAGAGGCTTAAGCTGACAGAACATGGCGAAGCATGCAGTGATTGGCAGCAGATCAGTGAAGAGGCAACTGGGCCCAGCCTTCAGGCAACCACATGAGCAATTGGCGGCCGATGTGGCACGGTAGACCTCATCTCCATTCGCACGATCAGCCAATAAGGTCAGAGAAGTCCTTTTTGAAGCCAACATCACGTCCTTATGATTGACCGATCATCGGCCGCGGTCTATACCTACTGCTTGTTTCAATGCGTCCCTGAAGCGAATGCTGTAAGTGTTACTCGTGCGCTCCACACCGGGACATTGCAGACCAGTTGATTCTCCTGTCAGCTCCCAAACTTCAAATTAGGTGAGAAGTGCCGTGTTTGGCCCACTCAATGGTAATAGTCACGCATCGATCATAAAGTAGTGGGTACGAGTAGGAGATGGGCTCGATTTTTGTGCTATCACGTGAAGCGCGAGAGACTAACTTCCTACGTCATCACGATGATGTTTCGAAGTGAGAACATGCGTGCGTGCATGCGTGCGTGATAAGTGGGTCGACGCGATGCTCACGCGAAGTGCGTCACTTGGAAGGCTGTTTCAAAATGGCAGGTCTCTTCAAGATCGTATGTTAATCTACCTCAACAGGTTCATTCCATGTATGTCGTGTGATCCTATAACGACTTGGCTCAAATGCTCCCCAACGCCTGATCATGAACAATCGACTCATGCGTAGTGAATTAATGCCATTCACTCCAGCCGCCAGTTCCTTCGCATATGCTATACTGCCGTTTGATGCAAAGCCTGTAGGGTGGATCATGAGCTACAAGGGTCAGAGACCCGCCGGTGCCTCTTCTGGTCACCGTGTCGCATATTCGACCAGCGGTGAAGGCCAGGATCAAGTCCACGTCGTCACGAGGCGCCGCGAGTCCTTCAGACGCGTTACGAGAGGCTATCCTCGAGCTTGCGGAATCCTTTGACGGCCCATACATATGCAGGACCCATGAAGACCTTCAGCAGCAAATAGAGTCGTTCTGTGCCATGGCCGAGCCCCAGTACTCGCTGAGATCCTTTTCTCTTTGCGTATCATTCAAGCTTCAACTCGGACCGGTCATCAGGCAGTGGTCCCATCAATTGATGTCCCGTTATGTACTCCTTTGATATTGTTGGTCGCTGAACCGTCTAGTGACCGGGGCGGAGACTCTTCCTTGAACAGACCAGTCTCATCAATGTATTTTAAGGCTGGTTCCGGGATCAAATACCGGATACTCATGTCTTTCCTAAGGAATTGCCGGACCTTGGTGGATGATACATCGTTCTGGATCAGCTGTGGAATTGGATAGATATTCGACCTCCAGGTATTCAAGGAAGACAGAGCTTTCTCCAAGTCGGTTCCGTTGCGCTCGATTATGAAGGCGCCATATTTGACCAAAATGTGGTCCAAGTCTTCTTGCGACCAGACACCCGGGTTTGACATGGTCTCGATGAGGTCAGCTCCACTCATCAATGCAATCTTTGCCCTGCGTCGATTGCCCTCAGCATCCGGTATGCCACCAAGATTGACGTTGATCTCCTGCTCGAAGTGATCCAGGACAAGGGCGGTTCGGGTGTACTCGGGCTTGGAAGCTTCCCAATCGTCGACCATAATCCAGCTCGACTCCTTGGTAGCTAACCGACACATGTTGATGCGATGTTCTGCAAAGGCAAGACCCACTTTCTTGTAAGCGTCGGACACGGGGCTCAAGTAGCCGGCGACAACCTCGAATTCTGTATTTTCCTTGACCCAGTCCTTGACCATCTCAAACATGCGTAGATGCAGGTATGTTATGGGCGAAAAAGACCCACATGATACGAGGACTAGGGGCGTTCTATCAGACTCCTTTGCGGGCTGTATCTTGTCGGAAGGAAACGTGTAGGCCATTGTGCTGTAGGTCGCTGGCACAGCGGGGTCGCCGGACGTGGGGTAAACACACGGAGGATGACCAAAGCGGGGCCTGCGACAGGCCAGCGGGTTATTCCGGTCTGCAGGAAGGTTGAGGTGAGCGAAGGAGCGTTGCGAGAAGCTGGTGAGAGTCGCGTTGGGCGGTGCAAGGGCAGTGGGAGGGGAGCAGGAGGAATAGAAGTGTGGTGACGCAGGCACAATTTGCGCAAGGAGCCGTGGTCGGAGAGGACGGCGCAAGGTAAGACTCATCAAGCAAGACAGGAGCTCTCTGGCGGGCAATGTCGCAGCGGATGGCCGATGAATATATAGGCTGCCAGACTGCCTAAAGCGCTGTGACTTGGGGCGGACGGCTGCGTGTAGGTCGGTCTGCGCACGCGAGTAGCAGGCAAAAGGCCGCAATCATCCAGAGGACGAGTCGAGGCCGGCGGAGAACTGATGCCTTGGCGGGAAGTCTTGCCTACCAGGCTACCGATGATGAGCTTGACCGAACGACATGACGCTTATCTACGACCCCCAATGCGATCACCTCTTACCAATCATCCGCGCCTGCAAATTGCGCGGGTGTCTAGGCAGGTAGGAGGTATGCAAGCCCACCCGGGGGGTCTGTGTGGGCTCTGCCAGTAATGCACGCATCACTGCGCATGTATGTCTGTAGTACCCTTGCGCAGCCTCTATTGGCGTTCTTGTCTGTCAAGCGCTGACCATGCCTCACCGAAGCAAACGAGTGACGGACTCAGACGCATACGCCTCATGGATTCACTTTGTTGCCGGCTTCAGCAATATATGAAAGTGCAAACGATGTTCAGGCAGTAAGTTTGCAGCTCACAAAGGAACATGCCCATGACTGTGTCAACGCTCCCGCATGATTAGAAGTCACAATGGGCCTGATGGAAATCGCAAGACGTGGAAAATCCATCCAAGTACTCTGGTCGCCGCTGGCGGCGATGGAGGACCTCAGCAAGAAGGCGGTTGTGGTGAGTGCGGAAGGGCAAAGCCGGTAGCTTTGCCTGCGGAGCTTGACTCGCATTAATCCACTCCGAGCATCTCGTCTCACTCATCCTCTGGCCCTGAACTATTCGCTGGCACATGTTCCATTTTCACCCCACAGTCCTCAATCTGTGGTAACCATATCTGCCTTCATTGTAACTCATCACCTCTGCATGGCTCACAGATGCTCATGAGCGAATGCCACACCGCGGCGCTTCCACCCTCAAAGGTAGCCACCACCTTCCACCTCCACCGTTTCACCCACTCTTGCCTTGAAACATTTCCCTCGTCGACCAACAAAATCCCTCTCTCATCTTTCCGATATCACACACTTCCTCCTTCGTGACCCCACTAATTACCACATCTGCTCACACGTTGTTCGCTTGCCAGATCTTCACCCGCTAACACCTCGTACTTCCCCACCATCGACTGTCCCTCATCCACACCCACCGCTCCCATCCCATGGGAAACCCTTCGGCAGCTCTGCGCTCGCCTGCATCTGTCTGAGCCTGTCGTCACTTAATCGCCTCGGCTCATCACGTAGACGAACAAGCGATACGAGCAGTATCCCATGTCGCTCAGGGTCACTCGCTCTTCAGCCAAGAAGTCGGCAGATTCATCCATATCCCCCCAAGCTCCGCCAGATCCCCCACCGCCAGGCTTGCAGTCCACCTCTCGCAAACGAAAGGCTCCTGCCCCTCCGACAGCCGCAGAGGACCAGCAGTCTTCAGGCTCCATCTCTCCAAGCTCTCGTCGGATTTTGAAGCGGAGCAAGCCCTCCACCACACAGCACCAATCCGATCCTCCAACACTCACGAGAACTTCTACACGTAGAAAGGCTGTGGCGACTATGACTGGGTGTGTAGCACTGATCTTCAAGAATCTACTTGTATTTTGCTCACGCCCGTATAGATCTCCTGAGGACCGTTCTCAAGAGAACCTCACGTCGCAGGCTGCGTCGACCCCAGCGTCCTCTTCCCGACGACGAGCCAATAATAAGGGAAAGAAGACGCAATCATCACAAGGTAAGCAGATTTCCCGTATGTCTTCATCACCTCTTCCTAAGGCGACATCAGACGCTTCGGAACCCGCATCGCCTCCAGCTTCATCCACCAAGCGCACTCGTCCATCCACATCTAAAAAACAGTCGTCAAGCTCGAAGAAAGAGACTGCTCACAAATCTGAAGAGACTACATCAGGCCCACTTCAGAAGCGAGAAGCCGAAGAAGATTACGCTGAAGACGAGCCGCCACCTGACCACGACGACGAAGACGACGAGATGGATGACGACGACCCCTTTAGTGCAGCAGCCGCTGGCCTGCTGGGCCGCAATGCTCCATTCGGCATGTCTGCTCTGCGAGCTCTCACAGGAATGGTCTCAGGCATGGGATCTCGTCTGCGTGGTCTCCTCGATCAACTCCGTCAGAAGGACGACCCGTCAACACAATACCTTGCGCTTCAAGAGCTGTCTGAGATCCTTCTCATCTCCACTGAAGATAACCTAGCTGGTCACCTCTCTCCTGATGCATATTCCAAAGAGTTTATAACACTGATGGGACCCAACATTTTCGGAGAAGAGAACCCCGAGATGCAATTGATCGCTTGTCGATGCCTTGCGAACCTCATTGAGGCCATGCCTGCTTCGACAGCTTCCGTCGTCTACAATGGAGCCGTTCCAGTCCTTATTGGTAAATTGAAAGATATTCAGTACATGGATCTTGCAGAGCAAGCTCTCATCACGCTCGAAAAGATTTCCGGAGAGTTTCCATCGTCTATTGTGCGCGAGGGCGGTCTCAAGGCGTGCCTTGAATATCTGGACTTCTTTGCGACAGGTGTTCAGCGAACTGCTGTCACAACTGCCGCCAACTGCGCTCGAAATATTCCAAGCGAGGCCTTTTCTTCGATCACAGACGTCATGCCAATCTTGTTGAATGTGCTAAACAGCAGTGATCAACGAGTGGTCGAGCAAGGATGCCTGTGTATTTCACGCATCGTGGAGAGCTTCAGGTTCCAGGATGAAGAACTCGAAGAGCTGATGAGTGCCGAATTGCTGCGAGCCATCTTACGCCTACTACTTCCTGGCGCTGCAAACCTGATCGGGCCATCCATACACACTCAATTTCTGCGTGTACTCGGTATCACAGCGCGTGCAAGCCCGGCGTTGTCCGTGGAACTCTTCAAGATGAATGTGGTAGACACTTTGTATCAGATCTTGACAGGCGTGTCACCGCCTGCAGGCGATCAAGACGTAGCGCAGAAGATTGACTCAGTGGTCATCATGCAGGCTCTGATTCACCGACCCCGCGATCAGGTATTTGAAACTCTCAACGTGATTTGCGAGCTTCTTCCAGGTCTAGACCGGGATGGCAATGGCTTCTTGTATGAACTTTATGAGCATGCTGGCTCGCAAGCGGAACGAACCATGACACAGAGCGGCGCTGGCCCTGTCAAGTCGCGCAAAGAGCTCCTGAAGGATTGTCGTCAGGAACTTCGCCGCTTCGCCATCGTCCTTTTCCCAACTCTGACCGACGCCTACTCAAGCACTGTCAATTTGAACGTGCGCCAAAAAGTGCTCTCCGCCCAACTGCGCATGCTCTCCAACCTTGAAACCGACATTCTACAAGATGCACTACGCGCGGTACCATACGCCTCGTTCCTTGCCTCAATCTTGTCCCAACAAGACCATCCCTTCCTTGTCACATCTGCTTTGCAGGCTGCAGAGCTGCTCCTTCAGCGTCTGGATTCCGTATATCGCTACCAATTATATCGTGAAGGCGTCATTGCCGAGGTTAAGAAGCTCGCAGAACGCCCTTTGAAACAGGCCGAAAAGAAGGTTATTGAGCAGTCATCAAAAGATGAGCCATCCCAGGCAATCGACAGCGAGCCTGCACCTTCCAGTGCGATCGCAGGGGTCATCGATCTTGAGGAAGAGGAAGGCGAGCAGGCTGAAGAAAATGAAGATGAAGAGGGAATGGATCTTGACGAAGACAATATAGAATACGTCGGAGAAGACAATGATGACGAGTCTGAGGATGACGATTCGGACCCCGACGCGAGACACTCGACTTCCGAATCCTCTCCTTTCCAAGCTACACTTCAAGACCTTATCACTAAATTCGCGCGGTCCTTCATCGAGCGACACGAAAATGAATCTGGGAAACAGCTTCACAACAAAGCAACAAAGATCCTGGACGATATGCAGCAGCTCGTCGCAGATGTTGCCGATGCATACTACAACGGACACGCCGATGAGGGCAGCAAGCTCTTTAGGGAACTCGCGCAACATTTCGAAGGTGATGCACTAGAAAGCATCACCAGCTATGAGTTGCTCTCATCGAAGATCATTGGCACCCTGCTCGACGTGTTTCAAGACAGCGATCCCGAGGTCAGCCAGCAAGCACGAGCTGCATTCATCCAAGTTTTCATGGGCTCGTCTGTGAAACATAGTATCCGAACAGCGAGCAGTGACTCTCCTGTTACGCCCTTTAGCATCCTGGTGCAGAAGCTGCAAGACCTTCTTAGCAGAGCTGAGCACTTCGAAGTTGTTACCGTCAATCAAAATGCCTACGAAAGCAACCGCAGTAGTGCCGCCTCGATGCTAGCAAAGCAAATTCGCATTCGCCTAGTGGCAGGCGAAGACTCTGGAATACCAGCATCCTTTCGGAATATTATGGTGTCCATCCACGCGATCGCAAACTTCAAATCTCTCGACGAGTACCTGCGCCCTCGCATCGCCTTGTCTGAACGACCTAGACGCCATCGAGAGCCTGCGATCTCCAACTCTGTGTACGAGCGGATGATTGCTGATGCGGCAGCTGCTAGCAGATCTGCATTTGGTGCACCGCCCTTTGAGCGTTTCGGTGGTGACCGCACGCCCGGCAATCAACCTCGTGGCGAAAGCAACTCTCGCCCGTCTAGTTCTCGCAGTTCTACAAAAAAGTCCGCACCGTCGAAAGTGAAGACACCAGCTACACCTGGCGCAGACTCAGAGGCGACGTCCTCCGCGCAACCCAAAGCGCAGAGTTCCTCGCGTCGTTCAACAAGAAAGGCTGCTCGCGACAGTGGTCTGCTCGATCAACCTGAAGGCTCATCTCACACCCCAGAAGAAACTGAGGAGCCACCACTCGAGTGTGCCGATGAGGAGCAGCTCGAAGATGATGTCGACTTGGATCCCGAAGGTGCCATGGATGCTATTGTAGATGAATTCGAAGAGGAAATGGAAGCCCAAGACCGTCCCGATCCGTCTGCTGTTAACATGGAAGTTGGCTCTTCTGGCAAGGTTACAGCCCGCGACGAAGAAGGCACGAGAATTGCTACGCCCACGCAAAGCGAGACAACGACGCCCAGTCGTCTGCTTCCACCTGGCCGGCCCTCTAGCCTCGCGAGAAGCCTGCTGGCCAATCTACCTAGCCGTAGCATGTCATACTCTGCGGCTGTTCAGTCAGCTCCCACAGATTGGCATCTCGAGTTTAGTGTCAACGGGCAGACTGTCAGCAACTCCACGACCATTTACCGTGCAGTACACAAGAATCAGGCAACGGAAAATGATCGCCACGGTCGTAGCCCTTGGTCCGCAGTGCATGTTATCAATGTCAAGCGTGTCAATGGCCCACCACCGACGGACAATACCATCGCAAGCAATGCATCAGAGCAGACAGCGCCTAGTGGCATGCCCCAATCGCTTGACAAGAACCCAATCACGGCAAAGATCCTGCGCTTGCTGCACATTCTCCATGAGATGAATAGCAACCTAGACGATCTCCTGCCTGACAACCATCTCGCAGCCAGGGTCAACATTGAACCTCTTGCGGCTTTCGTAAACACGAAACTCACGGCTAAGCTGAGCCGACAGCTGGAAGAGCCTCTGATTGTTGCAAGCAACACCTTGCCCAGCTGGAGCGAGGACCTCGCTCGTCTCTATCCATTCCTCTTCCCATTCGAGAGCCGTCATTTGTTCCTCCAGTCAACATCTTTTGGATACTCACGGTCGATGACACGTTGGCAGAATGCCCAATCCGGCAGCGACAACTCGCGGCGAGCGTCTGAGCGGCCCTTTCTGGGCCGACTTCAGCGCCAAAAGGTGCGCATCTCACGTGGAAAGCTGCTCGAATCTGCAGTCAAAGTGATGGAACTCTATGGCAGCTCTCCAAGCATACTTGAAGTCGAGTACTTTGAGGAGGTCGGAACCGGTCTTGGACCAACCCTTGAGTTTTACAGCAATGTCTCCAAGGAGTTCTCGAAGAAGAAGCTTCGACTCTGGCGGGAGAACGACGCCGGCGATAAAGACATCTACGCGTTCGGCAAGCGTGGGCTATACCCTGCACCAATGAGTGAGAGTCAACTCAGTGACGAGAACGGCGTCAAGGTTCTTGCTTTGTTTAGGATGCTTGGCAAGTTTGTTGCTCGATCGATGCTGGATTCGCGTATCATCGACATATCCTTCAATCCTGCTTTCTTCCGAGCCAGCTTCGAAGACGAGGACTTGCTTCCTAGTCTTGGCGCCGTCAAGGCAGTCGACGACGGCCTAGCAAACTCTCTTCAATTCCTCAAGCAGCTTGCTTTGGCTAAGAAGAAGGTGGACGAAAAGCCCGGTCTTAGCAGCACGCAGAAAGCGCAGAAGATTGCGCGTATCCAAGTCAATGGTGTCAGCGTCGACGATATGGGACTTGACTTTACGTTGCCTGGTTACTCGAGCATTGAGCTGATTCCAAACGGAGCCGAGACTCCTGTCACGATCGAGAACGTTGGCCTCTATGTCGACAAGGTGATTGACTTCACACTCCGTTGCGGAGTGCGTAAGCAGGTAGAGGCCTTCCGCGCTGGATTCTCGCTAGTCTTCCCATACAGCGCTTTGCGGGCCTTTACGCCGGACGAGCTTGTCATGCTTTTCGGTCGGGTCAACGAAGACTGGACTCTGGAGACATTGACGGACTCGATTAAAGCTGATCATGGCTACAACATGGACAGCCGAAGTGTGCGTAGCCTGCTGCAGATCATGAGCGAACTCAGTCCAGCTGCCCGACGCGACTTCCTACAATTTGTTACTGGCAGCCCCAAGCTGCCAATCGGAGGTAAGTTGTAAAGTCTGTATCCAGGTGTAAAGCAATGCTAACAGAGAACGCAGGATTCAAATCACTCACGCCTATGCTTACTGTGGTGCTTCGACCTGCAGAACCTGGTAGCGTGCCTGACGCCTCGCTCCCATCCGTCATGACTTGTCAGAATTACGTCAAGCTTCCTGATTACAGCAGCCTCGAAGTGATGCGGGCACGTCTTGACATCGCCGTCAAGGAGGGTGCGGGGGCATTTCATCTGTCTTAAAGACTTGACTGCAACAATGGCGGGTGGTCGCATCCTCAGCATTACTGGGCAGACGTACTAGGTAGAGAGCATGGCCGTGCTCTAGGACTAGCCCATATTATTGTACTTGTCACAACTCAATTACCCTCACGCTGATACGTTTGCATGGCATCGGCGTTTGTAACGAAGTCTTCAATACTCGCAAGGCTCCCTGGGGAGACGCGCATGCCGGAGGAGGGGGTCTGTGGAGGTCATGGATGGAGCCATGGACTCGGGAGTCGACAGACGCCCCTGACGGTTATTTTTTGTCAATGAAAGAATGTTCCAATGCAGTGTAGTTCCCGTGTACAATTTATGTGGTGCCGAGGAAAATGATGGGGTTGGGTCGAGATATAAGTTGCTGCGGCTCAAATAGACTTTTGGACTCTAGGCCGAACTGCCTTCCCAGCCACGCGCCAGTTGCAACCAGCCACACTTGCTATTCGCGCTAACCCCGAATGGATTTCCCAGCATCCTCGACGCTCCACAATACACATGGCTGGGGACTGCACTTCGCGGCCTCATAGGAAGGGCTGTTCTATCTTTTCTTTCCTTTCCTTTTCTTCCTTCCTTCCATACTCCCCTTGCATCCGCTTGCAGTGCCGTTTCTCTCCGCCTGGTTTTTTGCAGTATACCTTGACAACTTGCTGCCTTGCGCCCTGTTGCTGTGAATACAAGTTGCGCTACCTGAGATACCTACCTACCTCTGAGATACAGCCCTACCTGAGTCACCTCCCTAGCTACCTACCTAAGCTACCTAGGTACTCAAGCTGAAGCTACTCACCAGAGCTGCGCACATCTTGCCTTGCCTTGCCTACTCATCCGGTGCACCACATACAAAGCAGGCAACCAACGCCTCGGCCCCTCATCTTGTCCATCGCCTACCCTCGATATCGAGGATTTAAGTGCACAGCACACTTGCTTGCCTTTTGCCTGCTTTGGCCTGTTTCGCACGACCGGACGGGCATTCATCCTCTACTTTACCTCACTACTTTTACCTCGCGTTGCTATACGGGCTCGTCTACTCAATCTACCGCGCTCGTACCCCACGACCACCACCACAACTACAAGCACAAGCACAAGCATAAGCAACAGCGAAATCGACGAAACAAACTCCAACCACACCGTAAAACGCACTCGCAACCGCAGCCATGGTGCAAAGAAACATTGTCATTGCGATTATCATCATCATCCTCTTCATTGTCCTGGCGGGCGTGGGATTCTTGATTTATTACCTACAAACGGGCTTCAGTCGTCTTGGTCGGGCAAGAGGTGGGGAGAGTAGTTTGGAGTCGGATGAGGATGCCTAGCAGGACTCTTGAGCTGAGAAGTGCAGAGAAGAGGAGAAAAGGATGCAAGGACCGAAGATGAAATGACAAAAGGATTGAAATAGTAGTGGAAATGGAAGGGGACAGAAGATGAGCTCGGACGGAAGAAGGACGTGGGCTAACTGTACTATGCATCGTCACTTTGCAGAGACGATGAGCGGACATGCGATATACGCGAGCATTTATTCTGCACGATGCACGGCAGATGGGCGTTTCTGGGACAGGCACGACTTGATTTTGCGGACATATCCACTCGGGATCGATGGAGCTGCTACAAGAGCAGGAGCCAAGGTTTCAACGACAGCGGCGATATGAATGGTGATGCGCGCGCATGGATTAATGAACATAACGATTTCTTCACCTTCAACTCTGCTTGCATCTCTTTCTACTTTCATGAGTTTTCCTTCTTTTGATGAGGTATGCTTGAGGCGTATGTACATAAATCTTCCCTTATATGCGACCAATTGAACATTCGAAGATACGGGATATGCTGCTCCGGCTGCGAAATGCAAGATGAGAGAAAACAAATCATCTCGACGCACCCTTCTGAGGGCCGCCAAGTTTCACACCACTTCCCCTCTGACCCTTCTCCTGCGCCGGACTGCTCCCGACTTCCTCCGTCTCATTCAGGTCGCGTCCTTGCTGCTGGCCTTGGCCTGCTATCTTGGTGTTTCCAGGCGACACGTTGAGCGTATTGTTCGAGTCGCCGCCCTAGATTGTGCAAACGTTAGCTCTAGCCTACTTCTCTTTCCCTTCTTTACCCTCTGTTTCCAGCTTGCGAGCAAGGGTGCGAAGAAGAAGATAAAGGTGAGGGTAGAGTAAGAAGGACATACATTCTTCTGACTCGCACTCTCCGTCTGAGTTTCAGGGCTCGTCTTGCTGGGGTCGAAAGCTACGTCTTCTGCGGCTGCTTCTTGATCGCCGCCGCTCTTGGAGTACTCGTTTGACGTGGGGCTCACGGCGTCCTTGTCCATTAGATCTTCCTTCTTGTAAGCGGGGCGGGATGAGAGGGTGAATGCTCTGCCGGGGAATCTGCGTGCGGTTGCGGTTGCGGTTGTGGGACGGAGGGTGCGTGGGAGGATGCTGCGGAGTGGTGCCATTTTGTGTGGACTTTGCTTCTGGTGGTGCTGTGTGGAGAATTGACGATGGGTTTTGCTGGAGTGGAGGAGGTTGATTGGAGGTGGGATGCACGTTGAGAGGGAGTGTGTTTGCTGCAAACTTAGGTAGAGGAAGTGAATGCATAGGTCACAGTTGTGGTTGCTGTACGGGGAAGCTCATGTAGGTAGAGTAAGGTACTGACGTCAGTGCGTAATTGAGAACCGCATCCATCTTCTCGCATCCGGTTAAAGTCGATTTCTAGACAAAAGCCATGACCCGATCTGCCGACTTCACTGCGTTGTTTACACTCGGTGGAGCTCACGACACGGCGCGTGCAACTGTCACTCGCAAGCAGCATCAGTGCTTGCTACACGGGGCCTGGCGTGCCTGTCAATGTGCGTTGAAGAGGTCACTGCGGGCGCTTCACGCGCCGAGAAGTGCAATGCGAGGTCCATTGCAGACCTTGACGGCGGCCTCGCTCTCTGTCCATGCTGGAGAACGATGATAGCCCGTCAGAGTCGGTGCGACAAATTGCCAGGACCATTCCTTCTTTTAGGACCAATCCAGTGTCGATGATATCGTCGCCATCGTCATTTTCATCTAGGATTTCTGGTACGAGGACGGATTCCAATGTGCCTCCAGGCTTCGACACTGTATCAGACTCATGGTCATCGTCAGAATTCGCCACTGCCCGTATGCAATTGCGACAATCTAAGAGAGCAGGCAATGGGGCTTGAAAGCCGTTCAGCAAGGATATCGTGCAACGATGTTAACGCCCGCGTTCAGCTTGAAGAGAACGATGCGTTTGAGAACCCCTCGTTCTTCCCCGCCAAGATGACGGAATGATGAAGCAAATCAGCTTTGACTGCGCAAATTACGAGTACAGGCGTGATAGGGCAGCGTCGTCGGATTGGCGCCAGTCAGGCTTCAGCTCTTGGGCCTCGTCTTCTAGCCATCTTCCACTCATCTCGATAGGTCGCTGTGGAGGTAACGCAGAGATCAACATTTGTGTCTTGGAAGATTGGAGATGGCCAGGCTTTGATTGCAGCACCCGCATGTGCCACGTCCCGTGCTGTGCCATTCCCTGTCATGGCCTTGCTGCATGAGGAAGGAGCAGGGGCACGGAGCTCGAGCTCCGACCGACCTGTGTATCATCGACCACTTCACTTGTTGCACCGCGACTGTTCGATTGCTTCAGCCACATTCTCCACATTTCATCTGCAGAGCTCTGCCAGTGCTTTGCGCACGCAGGCCGGCTACCGGCAGTGGTCGGATTCAGTGCTTTAGCCTGAGCTCACACCAGTCTCTGACTGCAGCGTCGACGCCTTGTCCATTAGGCTCAGACATAACGCCAGTGACCGTATGCTCGCCGAGAGAAGGACTGCTCCTGGTACCGTGGCTTTAAGGGCGTTCTGGTCGCCTGTTGATCGCTGTGTTAACCCTGGTCATGGCGTCGCTCTGCTTCACCGAAATGCCCACACAAAGAGGAGCCCTAGCATGGTCGAGTTTGTTGTGGAGACACAAAATGCACGGTCTACGAATCGAGCTCGCGCATGGAATTTTCTGCTTTTGACGGCACTATCGGGACTAGAAGGAGCTTCGCTCTCGAAACCCGAGGGCTCAGTGCACATACTCGTCGGGACTCCGACGAGAGATGATTTTGCGTGAGATCCTATGTCTCTATCTAATCGAGAAATATCCTGGCATCATTCAGAATGAACTCAAACAACCAACCCCACACATACCTGGGAGGGTGTCCTCAAGCCACATAGTGTTCGGGTACATGCTACCGATTTCTGCTCCACTCTCAACGCACGCAGTACTACTCTCACAGCATGCTTCAGCAAATGCCCGCCTGCGAGCCTTATCTTGAATCACAAGGGCTTACAAGGAGTCTCTGATTGACGGTAACGATGTGGATGGCAATGTGACTGTTGTCATACCAATCTCGACGGCCACAAGCGACAGGATTAAGCCGAGTCCCCGATTTCTCGAGTTGTGTGGTTGCGCTATTGACTCGGACTCTATCGCCACAATTGATAACAGACGCCATTGTGATCTCTGCAGACCATTGACGAAGTACACAGAGCCCGGAAAGGAAGTAGCTGCCCTTATCGGCGATGTGTGTTGCGGTCACAACAGGCTTGAGAGACACGCTGGTATTCACACACTGCAGCTCTTCGAGAGTACTCAACTAGTACTACAATGGGTACATGCGCCGCTTGCCTGCATTATAAAGGTTGATCCAGATGTCTGATTCCGACGATGTTTGCAAACAATCAATCACACACTGCTCTTCCGTTGGGTCACTACTGCTCGAGCTAGTTCCGTTGCTATAAGAATGAGCTCGCCAACATGCAAAATGCAAACGAATCCGGAACCAAGAGTGAATATATCTCAAGCATTCTTCACGACAGCGTGGACACCCTGAACGACCTCAATCTGCTTCTCGCCGCAGGACTTTTTACGGTCCCTGAAGTCGAGGACGCACTCCTCAAGACCGAGCCACGACATGTCAGAAGTCTTTTCCCAGGTCTCCCTTTGCTGGAAAACAACGCGACCAAACGTGCGAAATTTGCTCTCGCACACCTAGTGCTCGGATCCAGACCTACCCGCCGCTCGCTCTCATGGCGGGATTTGAAGGCACTCCACGAGCAAGTCATTTCAGCGGCCAATTTGGACCTTGAAGTACAACGTCTCCTTGAGCGAATCCCATTCACAGAATGGATTCGGTATTCTCAAGGCAGCTGCTCTCAAAATATGAGCAACGTTTGCGATACGATCCTGGAAGTGCGACGCAGGAGATGTGATGGCACACTTGCTGTGACCAATATGCAAGACTATGATTCTCAAAATACTGTTTTGCTGGCGCTTATTCGCTCGGAATCCCCGGTTCTAGCGCCGTTCGTTCTGTTCGGAAACTTCGTCAACACTATTCAACTAGCTTGCACTGAGGCACATTGGCCCACTGATGCCAGACTGACCCAGCTTCGAATTCTGCAAGCTCGGTGGGACAACGTTCAGGACAAGTACGACGAGAACTCCGGGAAGAGGTTAGCTCGGAACCTGAGCTTCTGGAGAGAGATATATACCGACCACGGAGAAGGCGCCATGTTCATGAAGGCTCTAGTGCTACGACAAAGATGTCTGGACACAATGACATCTGCACTAGGCGCCACAAGAGACCAGGCAGTGGATATCTTGTAGGAACGTGTGCGAGCCTGGGACGAGCTGACCTTCGATGTCGCGGAGTGCGTCACTCAAGGTCCCACGTGGGCAGAACTCATGGAAGAGTGGATAGTGGTACGTCCCGACGTTCCTTTACCCGTATGATAGACGCAAACTAATACCTATACAGACGCACTTTTACTTGCGAAACACCTTCGGCTGGACCGCCGTAGCTACCGGTTTGAGGATTGCCGGTAGTCTGCCTGAGCCTCTCCAGGGCCTGCGAAATTGGGATTGTCCTGAGCAGTTTTCCTTCGTACAGGAAACACTGGAGGACATGAATATCCCCTTCTTCCAGCCCTGGATGTTCAACTGCCCTTGCGTCGCGCTCTCTGAGGAGGTTCTGCGCAAGGGCGGGTGCAGCTAGCAGCGGCGGCGGCGTTGACCATCCCCGCGAAGCCCCCGGACGAGACCGAATTGAATCTCGCGCGGAGGGCGCTTTGGGGTTTGGCCCAGGGTCTGGCAACTTGAACGTTGTCAGAGTCGACGCTGAGTCCACTGCTTCCTCCTGGTGCTGGGATCTGGGAAAGAATGTTGAATGGGGTGCAATCCGCTCTTGACATGTACATTTCAAGTTCAAGGACAGAAATTTGTATATAACTTTTTGTCGAGCGTCACAGGACTTCTCACTGGGTGCCGAAGCATTCTCCAGACACTTGCTGATGATGCATATCAGCAAGCGACAATAAAATACTCATGTTGGTCCTCGGGACCGTGAACAATCCTCGCTCACAACTGCAGCGGAGAACTCTAATGATTGTGGTTGGTGTGAAGCTCATTAGTCATGGGAAGTAGGGCCAGGTCATCAAACTGTAGATTGTGGGAACCCAGTCAACTACGCGTGCCAAACGTAGACTCTTCCCAGGACAATTGCAATCCTTCGGCAAAATCAGCCTGATTTGTCACCTAGAGTAATAAGATCAAGAACAAGGGTACAGTTCCTTAGTGTGAAGAGGGCTGGAGCAATAGAAAAAGACATCGAAAGTATCGCAAGACTAGAGTACTGCTCAGCGCAATCGACCTCTGACTTGTTAGTCTACGGAAAATCTGACGTGTGTGTGGGAGAAGATCAATCGTGATCCTCTGGAATAAATCGAAACATCGACTGGAACCCCGAGTCCACTCTATGACATCCAATCATGTGTTCTGCGACTTTATGCATCATAGAGGTCCATCCGGGACACCTGGGTCAGGTCGGGCGCGCGGTGCATCCCAGCGGGCAGAGATAGATGGTACCCTGAACTGCACAGCACCAACGAGCGAGTCAGCCCCAGTCAAAGCTGGCGGCTGAGACCTTGCTAGCCTGAGTAGAGGCAGGCGAAGATATGCAAATCCCGCACAGACAGGCACGAAGAGTAGTGCACCGAGCAGCTCGTCGTGACCTGTTAGGACGGAGCCGAGGTCGGTACATAGCACGTCGATTGGGTCTGATGCGTACCAGTACCAGGAGGACCAGAGGACTGCGCCTGTTGGGGTGAATGACCAGGGAAATAGTATATCTGGAGGGTGAGAGTTAGCGCATGGCTGCGGTCAAGTGCCTACTCGATACTCACCAACTGGCGGAAACTTTATAATGAGTCGTAGGATGACTACATGTTGAAGATCAGCAATTCATTTTCCCAAAAAATTTCAAAAGAAGCACCAAGTGTTTTCTCGAGATCAAAAAAACCAATGACAGAAGAAGACAAAAAAGAAGAAAACGAGAGTAAGAGAAAATCCAGGAGACTCACAAAGCAGCGGCAGCGGCCAAGTCATTGCAACACCTTTGAGCATGAGCATCAGTACGATTATCTGTTCTGTACAAAATGTACATCCATAAGAAGAGAGAAAATAAAGAGGCGTGAATCTCACCAAGTACAAATCCCACCATCGCAGACGTCGTAGCCAACCCGACTATGATGGTTTAATCAGCACGTCACACCTATGACCTCTGCACAGCTGCGGCTCACCCAGTACCCGATCCAGCTTCCCCCGTCCATACGACGGGCGACCCTTCTTCTGACTCTCGCCTTCTTTTTCGCGTACTTCGCCGCGAAAGCGCGGTCCAGCAGCCATGGCTTCGTTTAGCGCCTTGGAGTAGGCCTGCTTCGTCTCGGCCGTCGCGTACCATGTTTTGAACTCTTCTTCAGGCAGTACCGCGCGCGCATACCAGGTATTTGTCCAGAAACGGAGCAGGCGCGTGCTGGATGTAGAGAGTGATGCGACTTTTGTTATGCCGTGCTCATTGTCCCACATGCTGTGCTGGATGCTCGTGTCGACCCAGTACTCGTGCGGCTCCCCTCTCTTACCGCTCGTCTGCTCAAAGTCAAGAGCGAGGTAGTGCGGGATGCCCTGGTGGTCGGCGCTGCGCTCCCAGTCCTCTGCGTTGTCTACGCTGCGGCGCAGGCGAACGTGGGTTGTGGGGAAGAGCCATGGGGCGAGGTCTTTGTTCTCTTTGGGGTCTAGAGTGACGATTGATGCGGCGTTTATGTAGGCGTGGTCGCCAATGTCGGGTGTTACGCTGGTGATGACTAGTCTTCGTAGTGGTTCTGGCTTGAAGGGCTTGGGTCCGTAGTACGGCATTGTGTGCGGTGTGCCGTACTGGAGTGTGGGACTGTTTGGCTGCGACCAGCGTGGATGCGGCCAGCGCAGTTGAATGATATCACCCACTTCGTAAGACATTGTTGGATGTTAGCTGATAAAAGTCTATGAAAGGGTTGCTCTGATAGACCGCAAGTCAAGACAGAGAAGCCGACCAGCGACTTTTGGATGGATCGTTAGAGTCAAGCAGACTTACGAAACGTTTCGAAGGAAGCCACGGGCTCGATTTTATTCAGAAAAACGAGGTTTTGTATATGCTATAATTGGGAATACAAGCTTTGTGCGAAAAGTCAAGGTGAAATGCGTTG
This sequence comes from Taxillus chinensis, assembly GCA_023512835.1. NCBI lineage: Eukaryota > Viridiplantae > Streptophyta > Magnoliopsida > Santalales > Loranthaceae > Taxillus > Taxillus chinensis. The sequence continues at coordinate 47,021 of JAKCVP010000288.1, forward strand.
TTCGTAGTGTGGGCTGGTCAGACAAAGGCCTCATTGAAAGAGAGCATGATGCGCACAGGCAGGGCTTTGTTCCGGTCTCTATCTGAGTGTTGTCTTTTCAGTACACTCAAGTCTTGGGTGTATTGACAAGGCGTCATGTACGGCTGAATCCGCCTCCTTTGACAACCTCTTTGGGTCCAACGTGACAATGCCGGTATATGCCATTCCTGCATGCCCAGCTGCACGCAATGATTCCTCCCGTGCTGACATTTTTCAAGTATTCCCGGCGCTTTGAAGACCTCTGGGATCCCGGACGTCATTCATTCTTGACTGTGGTAGATCTCTGTTCAGCTGTCCCCATTACCACGTCAAGAATCGATGCCAGTAATCGCTGTGATCTCATCCACTCCAAGCAAGATCTTTGCTTTGAATTTAGCGGGTAGAGGCAACCGCTGGGATGCAAGAGATTGGTAATCACTCAAAAGTGGCCCGACCAACTTATCTGTGACTCCTGACTGTATCTCGAGTATGACAGATTGCAAGAGGGCTTTGAGCTTTTTCGTAATCTCGTCAACCATCTCCCTGTAGAAGGTATGGCCTTGATAGTCGAGTCGTTCCGAGACCAAGGCTTTTTGACGCTCATGCCTACCAGGTCCGTATTCCTGGGATGCATGACGATAGGCTCGAGACATTTTTGCAAATGCAATGCGGTCGAAGGCGCGACTAACATCTTTTTTGTCCCTCTCAACGACTTCACAAAATGTTCTGAAGATGCTCTGTTGTTTTTGCGAGATCTGCGCGCTGTGCACACAGAGCGTCGTAAAATGGCTCTTCGGATCTGTCGCCCCTAACTCTCTGAGCAAAGTGTTCAATTGGTCCGCCATAACTTCGAATAGCTCCGAGAATTGCATAGGCAGCTTCGTGTGGAAGAAGCAATCCCAACCGGCGACGACCTGTTTATCTTCTTTGATAGGGGCGGCGAGCTCTGCGTTCCAATCCCAATAATGCTCAAATTTAAAGGAAAAGAACCTACCGTGTCTTCTGCAAATGGCGTCGTATGTGGAGTGATGGATTCTTGGAAGCCCTTCATAATTCTTCCTGGGCCCATCTTTTCCATTCCAACCCTCGAGGATCAGTGGAATCGCTGCTTTCGCCGCATCGATTGAGTTTTCTCTACGATACCTACTCAGTCACCTATGCTTGATATGTGCGTTCTCATCTGGTACATACCCATGGCCTGCACAATCTCTGAGTCCAAAGCAGAGAACATGGAATTTGTCACCGCTACCGCCTCTGGCGAAATACACTGCCATACTGTTAGTATTCTGAAGACAACGCCATCGTAATGGCACAGCCTCACCTTCTTTAGCGTCTCCAGTTTTGCTTCGATTTCTTCCTGAGAAAGTTGCGCGGTTTCTCCAACGGTTGCAGCTTTGCGCTGGATGAGTAACCGCAAAGATCTCACTAGACTTTCCACTTCGTGCAAATAGAAGTCGTACTGTTCCCTACGCTTTGTGGCTGACATATTGCGGCAATAATTGAGAAAGGCGGGAACCCCTGTACTTTCCAGCGTAACGAAACCAGCAGGAACTTGTCGCGTGTAAGATGACTTTTGAAGTTCGTTGAATGCGTGTGCTGAGACGCAGAATACTCTGCTTCCGCTCACATCTTCTGAGCTATGCTCTAGTGTGTCATCTACCAGTGCTTTTGAATTTAATGATTCTCTGCGACTCTCCAGTATTTTCATCATAACCGTTTCGACCTCTTGATTCCGTGCTTGAATGCATCGTGCCGTCTTGACCTCTGCCAGAGTCCGCAATCTCTCTTCGAGTGTTCTGCGTTCTTTTTCGAGGCCAGGCTTCTCCTCACTGCTGCCATCTTGAATTTGCTCCACAATGTCATTCAGCTGATCTTCCGCCTTGTTGAGATGTTCATCCAACTCGGAAACCTCGGGTAGCGTAAGACTTCCAGCGATCTCGTCACAATTAACTGAGTCTGTCATTGTACATGCGACCATGACCGAGGCAAATGTCCCGTCCATACGTAGCCGAGTCTGCGAGCGCTGATCGAGAATGTTGGTCAGATCCTTTGCGCTCACCGCACGATGGATCCTATGCACCAGAACGATATGGTTGCACTTTTTGAGGTATTCCTCCGTCGCACAAACTCGTGCATTATTGCTGTCGTGCAAGCCTGGAAGGTCGACAATGACTAGACCTTGAGCCAAGTATTCGGATTTGCAGAAAACCTTTACAGCTTTCACAAGAGGCCAGAATGACGGAGAGTTGTCAGATTGTCGCCCCTTTTCACCGGCATGTTCTTCGATGCTTTTGCGAAATTGTTCGGCGCTGTCGCTTTCGAAATACTTTGGTCCCGTCAGAATGGCGTCTATTTCACGCGTCATAAGGTCTTTAACAGACAGGTTAGAGGCGTCGATGTCCGATTCTGCGTTGAAAAGGCCCGGGTAGACTGTCGCTAAGATAGCTCGTGCTGTTTCCTCTGGTTCGCCACTGGAATCTCCGCCACGTAAGTCTCCAAGTAAAACCCCAAGGTTCTCCTCCCATTCTGTTCTTGTGATGTACTCAATGATACCCGTATACTTCCTGCTAGAGTCTGAGGCATCGTATCTCAATTCGATTGGGACTGACGTGCAAGCTTTATGTCCACTTGTAGGCAAGATACTTTCACCACCTAGAAAGGTGTTCATCAAGGTCGACTTTCCTGATGTACATGGTCAATGAGGCACGCAAAGCTTCTCGCACTGGACGGTACCTTGACCCGTTCTTCCAACAAAACCAAGGACAATCTCATTGCAATCGAAGTTTCGAAGGTCCTGGATGCGCTTGACCAAAAGAGGAATTGCAATATGATGTCTTGCATTAGACGTAAAACACTCTTTATCTGGCGAAGTGTGGGAGAAATTAATTTTTGTAGCGTGGAAGCATCGTAAGGAGATGTTGAATTTTGTTCATAGGGTTGTGTTGCGCTTGACGTTCCAACAGTCGTCTTTTTCGAAGGATACTGTGGTCCCGCGAAGGGGTCGGATGCAGTTCTCTTCATGTTCGAGTTCATCGATGTTCTCGTAAATAGGTGAGGGAAGGGGAGGGAAAACGTAAAGAAGACAGAGAAAGAGGAAGTCAAATGATGATCAGAAATACAAGACAAGCGCATCGACTCAGAAAGGGTTGAAATATAATTGAACCTCATTTAAAATTCATAAAGTGGGAATTGGATAGTCGCACTCTCACTTGCCGCCATGAGTTCAGATTCGCTACTGCCTGATCTAAGTTCTCGATTCCGCTGCTTTCACTCGCTGGGAGCTGTAAATGCACAAGTGGGATGTGACGGGCATCTCTACCGTGCCATTGGACGTATGAGAAACTATGTAGACTCGCGTGATCAGGCTACTTTCCTATCTGCGTTCCCCAAAGCTCTATGAATCCTCGCCATCGATATCATCCAGATCCTTCTCAGCATTGTAGTCGTCCGGCAACTCTACCCCTTCCATGCCCGCTCGTTCATATGTGTCTTTGTCAATTATCATGACCGAAGTATTATCATCAAAATTATCATCTTGATCGACTTCCTCCTGGCATAGCAGCGATTCGTCTGGCGGCGCTAATATGGTTCGGAGCTTCTCATCGTAATCATCGATGATGCCAAGGATGGCCTTTGCCAATGCAGTATCGTTGGACTTTGCCTGGCCAATTCCAACTGCAAGATAATATGCATGGCTCATTCTCTGAATGACGCCATTCATATCTTCTTGGGACTGCTCTTGGGCTTTTCCGCTTGCGCTCGCCAATCTTAGCCTTGCGTTTTCGACGGCCCTGATGAGAGTATTATTAATCTCGCTATCAACCCAGTCACGTAGAATTCTTTTCGCCCTAGCAAACGCCCCCGTCTTCGAAACCGCAGCTGCTTCAGCGTAGCACTTCATACGTTTACGGACAGTCTCGGTGATACCACGGGTCGCATTCTGCTGGCTAGAAGAGAAGAGGTCCCCCTTTCTAAGGCAAATCGTCTGCATCTCTCCAATCATAATCGGAAGATGGAGTTGCAATAAGTGAATGTCCGCAATATTGGTACGTGCAGCGATATGATCATGTGCCTCTTTCAACCGTTGACCGAGCTTTTTACTGCATTGCAAAAGGCGGCTGCGAATAGTGATATTGAAAAATTCAGTCCAGGTCGATCCAATGTAATCCAGAATAGGTTCGGTGATAGACCGATTCCAATCATGACACTGGCTTTTTTAGACGTGTACACGCCGTCCCGTCGACATATGGCCTTGTGAGTGAAATAGTTTAACTTTGTCGGATTGTTTCCTCGGTCGAAATATTTGCTCTCACCATTCCAAGTTCGAACAGTCTCCGGGGCTTTGTCAGCAGCGTACTTCGCGGCAGCGCGGAGCTTGGGCGTGATCACACTTTCCATCTCTACTGACAATGATTTCAGAGCCTCTGTCACGATGGAAGTTACATCTTCTTTGACTTTACTCTCTTCTTCTTCCACGATATACGCAGCATGATGTCGCTCGACGGTTGTCATTCCTGCAGATGCCTCAGCGCCTCTCGCCCACAACTGAAGGGTTGCTGCTATGTAAGTCAAAGAGCGAAGGAACGGGACGCAGTGGTCAAGTTTGCCCGCAGAGCCCAATGCTCGGCAGTGAGCTCGAAGTTGTGGGATTTGGGTCTCCTCGTCGTCACGAAACCCTGAGGTCAATGGCTTGTCACCTTGCAGTCGGTTATGGCGATGCTGATAAGCCCTGGACGAGGTGCAAAAAATTTTGATAGTACTGGCCATTGCATCGTAGTCTTTCTGTTGCAGAACGCTGTAATCTGCGTTGTCTGGGTCGTTTGCCTCCATCTCGGTAGTGTCTAGATCCCTCAGATCTTTCACAAACTGGTCTTTCAGTTGTTCCTCAGCGTTGGCATTACGTTGGCGAATACAGATTGCTTCTGCTTCCACAGATAGCGAATCAATCTGCTTTTGATATAAGCCGCATGCTTGTTGATCGTTGTCTTTCTTCCTCATATGCGCTTTGGCACGTTCTTTTGCTTTCAAAAGCTCTACTTGGAGATCTTCCGTGAGCTTCTTCACCTCCTCTAAACTCATTTGGCGCTGTTTCCACTCCTGCTTCATCCTGAGGGACTTCCAGAGAGGCCCGAGCGATTTTGGTAACATGACTTTCGAGCCGTTTTCTATTTTGTCCCGCGATTCATCCATCTTATCGAGCATGTCTTGGATGTCTCTGGCTAGATTCCGATTGCGCTCAAGTGCCCGACTTCGTGTCATTCTGGCTTCGATATCATCGCTTTTTGTAGTCAAGAGTGCGATTTCTGCGTCAATGCGTGCTAGTTCTGCAACGACTTTCGGGTTGTGCCGCACATCTCCTCGCGACGACTGGTCCGTATTTGTACAGACAAAAGTGACTGCCTCGGATTTTCCATCTAGTTGAGCTTGTCTGCGGAAACCTTTGTCTATGAATTGATGGGCCGTCTCATCGCTGATAGCACGCTTCATGTCCGACACCACGATCATGTGCGCACAGCTTTGAATAGCATCATTCGCTGCCTGGGATCTCGCACGATTCACGTCTCCGCTTCCAGGGATGTCAAGAAGCTGTACACCATCTCTTAAGACATCAGACTGAAGAAAGACATGGGCACATCTCACCAGCGGCCAATACGCAGGAGCGACATGACCTTGGGATTTGCTCGTTGACTTGCCTGTGTTTGCGACATATTGGTGGAAGTCCTCGCAAAACTTTGTCATATCATCGTGTTCGATGACCACGCCACCTTGCACGGCTTTGCGCACTTGAGGATGCATATACTCGGCGGCTTTGCCGTCAAGCCATGACAATCGAAGCTCATGCGGGGGCAGCGTCGGGTAGACAGCTTCGATCTTGGCATAAATTGCTTTTAAATCATCATCACAAGCGTCCAATTTATTTTTTGGGAGGATTGGCCCTGTGGGTTTCTCTTCGTCATCCATCTCGAAAAGGTCATACGCAAATTGTTCGATTTCCTTTCTGAAATCTTTCATCGATAAAAAGTCGATGACGGCCGTGTAAGCTGGGCCATCCCCCTGTCTGCAGCTGATATTGATGAGGCAAGCAGTACATGCAGCAGAACCATTTGTCGGAACCAGCTCTTCACAATCAAGCAGAGCGTTTATGAGCGATGACTTGCCGCTGCCGCTGCGGCCAAAAAACCCCACTTTGACTTCGGGACATTGTTCTTCGCGAATAGTCTGATCGATTTTCCTGCTCAACTTTGTGAGTGTAATGTTTTCACCAGCTTTGTTCTTGATCTCATTGCCAATGATGCGTAGAAACTCCAGCCCTTGATTTCGTGCGAGGTTTACAGCATCCGAGTGTCTGTCAAGAACAAAGTCCATGAAGTTCAGCTTTGAATCAGCTGGGATACAGCATGTCATGGCCTCGTGCACAGGACTTGGATCTCTGATAGGTTCGGCCTCCATCTTGATTTCGACAGATGACATGGGAGCAGTCATGCTTGATATGAGGGGCGAACAAGTTCCTACGTATGTAGCGAAATCAATGTAGCAAGAAGGGAAGAAGAAGGGAAGAAAATCACGTCGATATAAGTAGGGTCGGATGTGAGACGTCACGGTTCTCATCAGCCTTCACTGACACGTCAACGTTAACAGCTTCAAAGGAGCCAGTCATGAGCGTGTGTGAGTCGGAGGGCATTGCTCATTTGCTCACGACTTCAAGCAAGCTCTCATAAAGCTTTACCTTACCGTTCACTAAGCATGAACTGCGTATTGCGGCAGGTGTCATGCGTCCGCCTTGAAGATGATGGTTCTCAGAAGCACCCGAGCGCGAACTTGTCGCAACTTTGGTAGCATTTGTAAGTTTTCTGTGGGCTCAGCATGTGTGACAGGGAGCGTGCGTCACAACAAGCTTGTTCGCCATCATAGCTAGAGTGGTTTGGTATCGAGTTGCCTGATCGTGACATAGCTGATATGAGGGAGTCTGCAAGAGCTGACAGCACACTTAGGAGCAGGACTGATAGCATTTCTCCAGTGGACAGACCATGTTTTGCGCGAAGTGTACTTAAGCCAGTGAAGGCAGACAGAGCAATCAAGGGACCACCTAGACATTGTGGTCAGGCCTTTGGACATTCTGAAAAGCTGACGAAGCTGCTCCGAGTATTTTGAGGCTATTGCAGCACACTGGGGCAAAAGACAAGGTGAGGTTCAAACTTGGCAAAGGACGAAGAGTTCCATAGGCGTCCAGGTGGACATGAGGTTCGCTTGCGGTTTTGCCGGTGCCCGCATTGGGACTAGCTCCTGGGCAGAGGCAGAGGCAAAAACCTAGACTGCCATCGAACATTGAACAGCCAGACTCCTCTCCCACTACTCTCCATTCCTCACGGCTGTCTTGTAGTGCTCAAGCTCGAACTTGACCATGCATACCTGTGACGCAATGTCTATCGTCGCTACGCGCGCCGCGCTGCTCCAACAGGGCAGCACGGTAATTAAACGCCGTCGCAGCGATGACATGCAGCACCAACGGTGCATTCCAAGGGGCCGCGCATTTAATCTCGTTCCTGACGCCAGAGGCTGGTCTAGTACATTCAGGGCCTGATCGCGGCTCTTGCAGGTGGCCCTGTCGCTAACAGTAGCCGTCCACCATGGCTGGAGCGCTGCCGACTTACCCCTTGTGGCAGCCCACGCGACCTCGCGCCCGCCCTTTCGCCTCTGCGACCGCTGGGTCTCGCCTCTGGCGTTGCGCTATGCGACCTGCCGGACAGATACTATGCAACCTAGTGCCTGCCTCGGACGCCTGCGGGGGCCTGGAGACACCGTTGGGTGTCAAAGACTTATATTCTTTGTATGCGCGTCGCCTTCAAGGGAATTCAATCACTTTGCATCTTGCAGCTGTCCATCTTTCACGTCTCTACCAATATGCGCTCTCAGATATCTCTCGCTCTTTTGCCAGCCCTTGGTGGCCTTGTTGACGCGAATCCAGTCCTGAACTCGGCAGAGTCTGCTCACCAGCTGAGTGAGCGCGCCATCACCAACAGTGTCACGGGAAACGGACTTGCGTGGTACGATAGCAACTTCGCTGATGGCACCTCTGGCCGCAGCAACTCTGGCACATATGTCTGCTACAAGGGCGATGCCTCCAACTTTCCAGCGATCAGCACCTGGATGTCCTTCAACAATCTCTTTCCTTTCCAGCAGAAGCTGAATCTCCAAGCATTCGACAACAGCACAGAAATTCAATGGCTCTACAATGCCATCACAAGCATCTCCGCAGCATCCAAAGTCGACCCTCGCGTCATTCTCTCAGTAATCATTCTTGAATCATCAGGCAACCTGCGCGTTGGCTGCACCACCTCCTACGGCGGCGTGAACAACTGCGGTATCATGCAGTCTTACAACTCGCTGTACCCCAAGTACAACGGCACCCAGCAATCCGTCACCCAACAGGTCACCGACGGCACACAGGGCACCACGACCGGACCGGGTCTAACAGGCTGGTTCAACCACGCAGCAGACACAAGCGTCGACACCCAAGGCAACCTCTGGAAGGTCCTGCGCGCCTACAACTCCGGCGCCGTGAATTCCTCCAACCTCTCCGACGGCCAGGGCGCAAACCCCTACTACGTCTCGCACATTGCCAACTACCTCCAAGGATGGGACGGCTCGCAGGCCGGTCCTTCGTCGTGCTCCTTCTCGACCGCGACGCCCACGCCCACTGCCACAGCCTGCAGCAGCAGCAAGTACGCCGCCGCACCCACACAGACCGTCGCCGGCTCGACGAAGAACTGCTGCACGTGGTACACGGTTCAGAGCGGCGATACATGCGACAAAATCGACAAGGCATACGGCATCACCCTCGACGCCTTCCGCTCCTGGAACACCTATGTGAACTCAGGCTGCACCAACATCTGGGCCGGCTACGCCTACTGCGTCTCCTCCTCCGACCCGGTCTGCGCAAACGGCGCTTGCCCGTCTTCTGCCCCTGCGCCTTCATCAACGACAACGAGCAAGCCTACTACCTCTACAGCCGCTACGTCCACACGCACCGTAACTACCACGTCAACACTGACGACAGTCCGCACAACGACATCCAGCCCAACACCCACGTCAACCACGAATCTCTTCGGCGCATGCCCGTCAGGCGCAGGATACTCGTACACCGCGTCGAACAAGAAGATCTTCACCCAGCAGCCCTGCTACACCGCATACCCCGGCAACGACGTCGCGACGAGCAGACAAGTCCCTGACCTCAAGGGCTGCGCAGAGTACTGCGCTGCCGTGTCCGGCTGCGTGCAAGCCGTGTACCGCACATCTGTCTTTGACCACTACTGTTTCCCCAAGTCTACGCTTCGATCTACGGACGGAAACACGGGAATTCCAGATGCGACGGTTGTGAATCTGGTCGCTACTGCTACTGGGCGGTGAGATTCTTTGACGGGACGAAGGTAGTCGGGGGGCAAGTTGATGGTGTGTGTTGAGCACAGTGAGTCACGACGAACTTTATTGGTTGAGTCGAGTTTTGCGGAGCTGGAGATTCGACGTGTCGTTCAATTCCAACTAGAGACTCTAATCTCGAATTGAAGAGATGCGGGAAATGGGGTTGAGTCGAGGGAGAGAGGGCGAAGATTGTACATATCAATTGGGAGGGCAAAGGCGAGGATCAGGATGATCCGGTTTCGTACCCCTATACCACCACCTCATGCATGCGTGCCCCGGGCGCGTAATATATAATACAATTATGATCGTATGACCACGCATAAACCTAACATCTTCTCATTAATTTGCCCGTTTGTTGCTAGCATCACTGTGTTCATTTTGCGCGGAGTGTGTATGTCCGATATAATGCTTGCCTCAGGTAAGAGCAGCCGGAGGTTCCATGTGCGCCCTCAACTCTGCCTTTCTGTTCAGACAGACCTGGATGCAGTGCTATTATTGCGTGCTGAGCAGGTACCAAGTCATTGTAGAGGAAGGGACATATTGCTCCGAGACGATGAGTATGACAATGGGATAATTAACGGTGGCATTCGTGATCAGTCACGGCACAGCAAAGCTGAACCATTCATCCCCAAGGATGCCAGGATAGCAGCTGTCCGACCTCATTCGATTTTAATACTTATACAATGTAGAGCAGGAAATCTCCCGGGTCTGAGCGTCATCATTGCCTCTTGATCCCGAGGAAAGATACCGTATGGCCGAGTTCCGCTTCCAGCTCACTAAATTTTTCCAAGTCAACTCCCGACCCGGCCTTCACCCAATCGAGTCGGAAATCAACTCAGCCCGGCCATGCGCCGATTCTTCTTAACCAAGCCCATCAGCTTCTTCTCCAATGCCTCTGCATCCCTCTTGCATCCCGCGAGCATGACCTCGACGTCTTTCTCTTTGGGCAGCGGGCTAGCACCAGACTGCTGTCCAATCGCCTGTCCGGCCTGAGCAAACAGATTACCGGCACCCAAGGAGCCAAGGGCACCAGACAATGCACCAGCGAGTCCTTCAAGCGTCTGCTTAAGACCTTCATTGCCTTCTAGTGCATCGATCCCCAAACTACGGCCGTACGCAAGGTTCTGCGCGAGCTTGTCAGCTGCCTCAGCTGCCGCTGCAGGCAGTTCACTCGAAGAAGCCATTGCGGCAGCTGCTGCAATTGCTGTGTTGGTGTATGAGGGATTGCCAGGATATGAACCCGCGTTGGATGGAGTGTACCCACCATTGACATTCGGATAGCCAGCGTTCGAGGCCTGACTAGGGGCAGTTGGGTACGGATATGATCCTGGACCACTTGCATAACCAGAAGGACTGACATCAACACCGCTCACCGAATAGGTCGGGTCGCCTGTCGTGTATGTGCGAGGAATAGCAGCGCCGATGCCATTTCGTGAAGCGGTTGCAGCCATTGTTGGCAGTATAAACTGGTTGAGATACGCGAGCGCATCGTCGGCGTAGTGAGACTGCTTGCCTCTCTCACCTGAGCCCTGCGCGCTGCGTCCAGGGTTTGGAGAGCGTGCGTTCTTACCCTTGGACTTCGCAGCGACTGGACGAGAAAGCTCAGCAGCCACTTCACGAAGCATTGCATCAACGATCCCAGCGACCGTCTTTGCGGACTCGTGCTTGGCTTTATGACTATACTTCAGTCCCGGCTTTGTGCTCCTCAGGTTCTTCTCCAGTTCCAAGAAGCGCTCCTCGAGCTGAGGCGTCAAACACTTCAGAGCTTTGCGCGAGTATGGAGTAATTAACAAGCGAGCAGGAACTTTATCACCACGGCGCACAGGCTGTCCTGCTTCCAAAGTCGTTAATTCCTCCTGGGTAAGTGGTGCCTGAGGCGGAATTGGAAGGTCAGCCAGGGAAACGGATTCTGCGGCATCAGATTGACGAGAATGTAGCAGGGCTGTCGCAGGCTTGAAAAAGTCATGAAGTGCGCTTGAAGGCGTCTCGCCAGCTGCTTCGAGCGCTTGGACGAGGTCTGCAAGTATGTTGCGTTTCGCACCATCAGGCAATTCACTCGAGTCGACAGTGGCTGCGGGCACTGGCTCCGAGCGAGCGGGTTCATCTTCGTCAACTTTCGCTGGCTCTTCGGGAGGAGGCGCAGGTACCGTCACCTGTTCGGCAGTCTCTTTGACAGACACCGTTGGCCGCGCGGTGGCACTTGACTCCTCTTTGGGAGTGACGGCAGGTGCTGGCTTGGAAGGCTTGGCCTTCTCCTTTTTCTGCTTCTTCTTCCTGCCCATGATAGGCTCTTGAACAACTGAGTCTTCAGGCGTAGCAATCTCCGCAACTGTGGCGATCTTTTCCTCCTCCATAGCCTTGGCACGTTCCTGACGTTCCTTCTTCATCTGACTCTTCGTCTTGTTCCTTACCGGTGCTGAGCCAACCCGACTTTGTCCTGGCGGGGGACTCCCAGCTCTGGACATTGTGCCAGTCGTGATAGAAAGATCATCTCTGAATTTGTCACCAATTGGTGTACCAGGGACACTTGGGGATGCTATGCTTGGCTGCGCTGAATGCTGGGCTTTGACAGCTGCAACTGGCCCCGGGCTACTTGAGACAGGTGGAGACTCTGCCTTCGGTGTCGACATTCCCACAACGCGGAGGGTGCGGGGTTGCGTAACTCGTCTAATGGGAGTGTCAAGGCTGGGCGTCCCGGGTCTCGAAGACAATGGGGTGCCTGAGATCGCATGTGTCGAAGAAGCGTGCGTGCCGATCTTGTTCTCAGCAGCCGCATGGTTGATGGCAGCTTGCTTGGAAGCTGCTGTAGCAGCGGAAATGTCCAGCTTTCCTGGATGCTGTCTCTTGAATGAGGGAGCCACATGTTGCGTGTCAAGCTCCGTAGACTCTGCGTCACCTGATGGTGCACGACCATCTGAGCTTGACTCAGCCTGTGCTTTTGCTGTATGCTGAGTGGCGAGTTTAGGCTCTACTGGGGACACTGCAGGCTTGGGTTCCTCTGCTTTCGTGCTGCTCTGTTTCAGAATATCGCCATCATCGTCGTCGCAATGAGTCGACACGTTGGACTTCTCGTTCTTGATTAATGGTTTTTCGGTAGCTGCCACAGGCTTGCGTTGACTTAGGGGGGTTGAAGCCGCCGCAGCTTCTGCGCGAAGTCTTTCAGCAGCTTCTTTCTTCTCTCGGCGCTTCTCTTTGGCGGTCTTCGGCTTAGGTGCAACGGCATCCGCTGTCGTGACTTTCGGTAGAGCTGGAAATACGGAGTCGTCGTTCGTTTGAGGGGCAGTCTGTGTATCAGAATCATCCGCGACGACTGGCGCCGAAGGTGGCATTGCACTCTTTGCGGTCGAAGGTCGGGAATTCTCAACCAACACAGCATGCACATCGGCCAGGGGTTCCGATACTTCAGCTTTCTTATCCGTGATCCGGCCCAAGTCAGCCATGTCTGGTAATTCGTTGAGGCTTGATTCCTGAAGGTTCGTCCGGGCGAATGGCAGAGGTAGGCCAGGCGGTAGAGCTGGTGTCGATCTGCGAGTATCTGACAAGTGCAGCGATGACCTGGAAGCAGACCGCAAAGCTGGTGAATTCGAATCCATCTCATCAGGAAAGAGTTGCGCTGCAAGTGATGCTGAGATGTGGCCTGGGCGTTTCGTGTTAGCAGTTTGCACACGCAGACAAGAAGATGATATGGCAAGAGGAGAGGGCAGATCTTCCACACCCAGTCTGACAAGCACAAGACAAGAGCAAGAGCGATCGATCACGACGTCACAGCATTGACCGCGTCGAAGTCTTCTATCTCGGAAGAGATTGGCCCCATCTTTTGGGGGGGGGTGTTATGGTACTCGAGACTACATGGGATCTCTTCAAAGATATACAGGACTTCGCGCGGCCCAACAAGATAATTCTCCGTGTAGATGAACTGAACAGGAAGATGTGTAGGAATTATGCGTCATTTGGTTTAACGGCATTTCCGTCAGTCGCTCTTTCGTGAACTTCAGAGTAACGTACAAGACGAAGGCCACGATTAAGGGAATAAGTCGAGTTTTCGATTGAAGAGATCCCATCACCCGAGCACCTCGCACCTTGCTGTATCATCCATGGGTTCATCGTATCGGCATAAGCCCAGCAGACCAAAGCTCACGAGGCTCTGCTGGTGCGGTTGAAACCCGCGTTCAAGCGAAAGCAGTCGCAGAACGCCGTAAAATAGTTGAAACGACGCCATAATCAATGCTGAATACTGCAAAGGACCCGGTTGACTGTTTCCAACGCTTGGAACAGACGACCATTGGGTATGGGCCCTGATATTTGAGCCATCCAGTAAACGCCAGGGGTAGTAAAAAGATCGCGAGAGATATCGTAGACTTTTGATCTCTTTGCGCAGATGGTGCGCATCCATCAGTTCGTTAGGTATGTTGAGTATTTTCAGGAAAAAAGGTTTCCGCATGAAAGATCCAGGGACCGACTACCAGCGGCCGTAGGGAGTGTTGCCGTACATCATGGAATTGAATCCAGCATGCCCCTGCCCCTGGCCGCCATAAATGTTGTGACCGCTTGGTGTGGCTGTCTGGTGCATACGAGCCTGTGTAATGCTTGGGTCTGCATGATCAACTACACCACCTCCAGAAGAGGAAGTGTTAGCGTGCCTATGCTTTTTACCCTTGCGTTTGTGCTTTTGCGGGCCGTGATCTTGAGATGCACCAGAGGCTGAACCGAAGGGGAAACCCGACATTCCAGGGACAGGGGCGGGTGTGGAAGATTGGGAATTATGCAAAACAGAGGAAGAAGGAAACATGTACTCACGCCTACCAGTGTCTGACGCCTGGCCGCTACCAGCAGATCCGCCGCGATTGCGCAACAGCTCCCTCATCATCTCCTCATTACGATACATGCCAGCAGTTGCAAAGCCGTGACCTTGTCCGAACATACCGCCGCCACTAACAGGAGGAGTGGCTGTGGTCTTTAATCCAGGAGGAGGACCCTGCACGGTTCCAGAAAAGTATGCGGGATTAGCATTGTATTGCGCATTTTGAGGTGGCATCATGGCTGATTGTTGATTGAGTAGCTTTTGACTCGTGACAGGTTTCACAGAGGCAGAAGCGGTATTGTCATTCGCAAAGGAGAAGCGAGAGGATTGTCGCGCATGATTAGCGTGCGTCGAGTGCGATTGTGGTGCCGCGCCTTGGTTCAGGTAGTTAGGACTTGCTGATTTGAGCTGCTGCAAGAGTAGCTGCTGTTGTTGCTGGGTTGTAAGACCTCGACCGCTTCCAGCCGCGTTGGACAGCACGGGAGACATAGATTGACTCAGGCTAAGAGTAGGGCTTTCGACGTCACCTGCTGGCGGCTGTATCGCATGCTGACGACGGAAAGCTTCTAAACGCGACTCGGGCTGATCTTCAGGCTCGCCTCCCAGCTGGTGACTGCCGCTGGCCGTGATCTCGTCCGTCTCGATGTTGGGAACAACACCTTCTCGAATTTGACTTTCAATGACTTGTTTGTGTTGTTCGTTCTGTTGTTTCTCGCGTAGCGCACGGCGCGCACCTCCATACTCGTCGATCAGTGAAGGAAGAAAGTTGAATTTCGACAGAGTCTCTTGATCGCATCGGGTTTCATCGAATTCCAGTTTGAAGTTATCCTTTGCAAGATCTTGCTTGAGCAGTGTCAAGAGAGAGGGTTGTTTTGGAAGGGGAGTCGCAGGTTTGGTCTCGGAGAGCATAGGTCTCTCTGACTCATCAGCCGTGTCTGGGGATTCTTTGCTTGTCTCATCTACAGCGGGGATCGCAAGCTGAGCAAGTGGGCTGGAGGAACTCTGTGCGTGGCTCGGACGTCGGCTTGTTGGTATGTTCTTGGCCCAATTTGCGGTAGAGGGGAGCGCAGAACCATCGCTACTGCCAGCAGAACTTATAGCTGTTTCTCTTTCCATGGCTTGAGATGCAGCAGCGATGGGCTGTGCGGTGTGTTGGGGCGGGGGCTGCGGTTGGGGTGCATGACTGCTCGAGGATCCCAGATTGGCTTGCGAAGGGGACTGCGTCGAGATGACGTTCATCGACGACAGGTCTTGTCGTGTAAAGGATTCGTTCTCCTCGCCGGGCTCGTGCAGGAACATGCAGCTCCGGTTTTGGCATGTCTCGCCCCGGAGGTACGCAGAGCAATACTTCGTGGTTCCATATTGAGCTCTTAAGCGACTGCCATTATTTTCTGTGCCATCGATGGATTGAATGCAAAGGTATGCGGCCTCTTTGTCTTTGAACGTGACATAGATGCCTATGTGGTTCTCTTTTGCTTTGCTCACGACAACCTTTACAATGTCACCGTACTGGCCAAAGAACTCGGGCTTTCGTAATTCTTCTGCAAGTCTTTCAGGCGATCCTTGCGGCTTCATCCCTGTCACGTAAACGAGGTTCTTTTGCCGGACGCGGATCCCGGCAAGATGCTTTCGGCTTAACGAGTCAGCTTCGCGACGCTGGGCTTCTTTTTGACGAGCTTGTGCTTTCTTTTTCGCTTGCTGTGCAACTCTTTCGGAATGCGTAGCAACTCTGGCGTGGTGTCAGCATGTGTCGGTTTCGGGGCGGGAAAAGGGAGGGACCTTACTCTTCACTCGTAGGGATCTTGAATTCGATGTTTTTCTCATCATAGGGACGCCGACAAGCAGGACACAGCCCGTTCATCGTCGTCTTGATATTATTGTAGCAGAACTGACATATCTGGAGGTAAGTGTTAGCTTTGACTGCAAAGTCTTGATGGCAGCCTTGACAGAGTAGACGTACTTGGTATCCACAAGGACAAGGTCGGAAGTTCCTGTCCGAGGCGTCGAATTCCTCGATGCAAAGTGGACATGTTTCGTTTTCCTCGTCTTCGACGACAGAGTCTTGTAAGCGGGACATTTCGGCGAGATGGAAGAGGAGAGTGAGGCGGGTGGCGGCAGAAGGTTGTGATGACGCTGGGTGTAGAGCATGGAAGGAGATATAATACAGGAGAAGGAGGAGGCGCAGTGAAAAAGGAGATGCGAGACAGGGAATCGATGGTCGACGCTTGAAAAATCGTGAACTGACGTGTCAGCAAAGTCACGAGAGGAGGGAGAGATGCATTCGTTACGGATCACGTCCACGTAGGAAGATGCGTAGTTTGAAGAACGGAGAGGAAGGAGCGGCCCATCGGACGGAGCGAATCGCCGACTGCCTCATTTGGTTAGTCTCGTCTGGCAGCTTGAGAATGGAACCTCCCATGTCTGAATGATGTCTACTATCTTGCTTCAGCCCATTCCGCCTACGCAACCCCCAACATGAGCGCTCGCACAACTTCAAGGAGTGTTGTTGGTGCCATTCGCTCGGCGGCGGCTCCGGCCAAGCGCTTTGTCGGCCCTGCTCGTCAGTTCACTGCGGTTGCGGCGAGACGAGCCACCACTCCACAGCCCGAGGAGTTTCCCAATCTCAGAGTGCGCAGCATTGTTCCTTACGATCTGGTTCCTCTGGCGACTAATCCGACAATTTAGGCTGCTAAGCGAGCTCCTGTTGGCGAATTGCGTGCGCCAATTGTCAACCCGACCGACCAGTACGAAGACAAGGCACAGAGCCTCCACACCTATGGACAATACCTTCTCTCGTGCCTGCCCAAATACATCCAGCAATTCTCCGTATGGAAGGACGAGCTTACCATCTACATTCCTCCTCAGGGTGTCACGCCTGTCTTTACCTTTTTGAAGAATCACACTGCTGCGGAATTCACAATGGTCTCCGACATCACGGCTGTCGACTATCCAACCAGGGATGCCCGATTTGAGGTTGTGTACAACCTTCTCAGCGTGCGCCACAACGCTCGCATTCGTGTCAAGACCTATGCGGACGAGGCCTCCCCAGTCCCTAGTATCACGGACCTCTACGATGGCGCCAACTGGTACGAGCGCGAAGTGTATGACCTTTTCGGTGTCTTTTTCGTTGGGCACCCAGACCTACGACGCATCATGACAGACTACGGCTTCGATGGTCATCCCCTTCGGAAAGATTTCCCCTTGACGGGCTACACTGAGATTCGTTATGATGAGGAGAAGAAGCGCATAGTTGTTGAGCCTCTGGAGTTGACCCAAGCTTTCCGCAACTTTGAGGGTGGTACAGCTGCTTGGGAACAAGTTGGCCCTGGTAAAGACCGCACACCCGAATCCTTCAAGCTTCCCACGCCGAAACCCGAGCCGCCAAAGGAAGGCGAGCAAAAGAAATAGATGTCATTGTACAAATAATCCGAATGCAGAACCGGCAGCCCTTGCGATCCCTTTCTCAGCAGAACAGCTTATCCTTCAACGCACTAATCTCGTTTCATCTGATGCTCGCTCCTTGATAGTTGATGACGTACTAATGCGTTTCATGAAGAATCATCACCTGTTACCTGTGTAGTAAAGGCAGGGTTGCTTGATGTTAACCAATCGCATCACCGCCATTGGCAAGCTGCCAAGTCGTACAAGTCTGACTGAACCTCTTCCCACAGTAATGTTGCAGCATTCACTTGGGGGATTCAAAACGAATCGAAAATCACTCTACTTGATTGGGTTCTAGGTCATTACACCAGAAACATTCTGAACGACATCCATAAGCCGTGATCCGCATCATTCGGTGGAGTCGTATCAGCAGTCCAGGAACCGCTCGTGAGGATGAAGATGAGACAAGATGATCAGACAATTTGGCAAAGAAGATACAGCCAAATCTCAAACGTAATTCTATTATGATACCATCGACAACATCAGGATCTTTGACTTTGGCGAGCACTATGGACGTCTCGACCAGGACGACTGCCATCCCTGAGTCACTCTCTCATGTTCACGACCCGAGCAAGGGCTCAGACCGCCGCTCAGAAGTCCACCTGTGACTTTAGGCACTGCCTGTCAAGTGAACGACAACGCCTCGAGTGACAAGCGCAATAGTGCGGCATACAGCTGCAGCGAGCGAGGGAGTCAAGACAGCGATGATACGCCAGAGCATCGTGCAAACGTTCTCTTCGAACATGCCAGAATGTAGCCTGTCCGACGCTGGGAGTTTGACTGATTCTCCCATGACAGTGTTCTACGGAGCCCACCATCTGCTACAACAATCATTATTAAAAAGATCGTAAGGAAGCAGACTGACATTGAGCAGACATGTCCGCAACCCAGCACCGCAAGGCCAACAATGCAATGGCAATGCAAAGCCATAAACCAAGAGCAAACCCCGTCCATCTACAGGTACATCTACCCACTCTTCATCCCCTCCGCAAACTCAGCAAGAACTTTCTTACAACCAGCCCGCTCGTCCATCTGGCCCATCCACCGAATAAACTCCGTCCGACTACCAAGCACAACCCAAGGCGCAACCTGCACCATCAACTTGATCATTCCATACAAGAACACATCAGCAGCCGTAAACCGATCACCACAAAGCCACCTGCGCCCGCTCAACTCGACATCCAACCGTTCCAGCGCCTGATGAACCATGACCTTCCCACTCAGCCTAGCCTCAGGACACGGCTGTCCGCGATGTCCCTTGTAAAAGTCCAAATTCTCAGGGTCATTACGGTACCATGTGTGCAGCGGCGTGGCAATCTCCAAATCCGCACGCCGAATCCACATGCGTGTTTCCGCGCGCGTGAGCGGGTCAAAGCCAAAGAGTGAGGTTGCGCCGGATGAACTGCTGAGCTCGTCGAGGAATTCGATGATGGCGGTGACTTCGGTGAGGACAAAGGGCGGGCGGTGCTGTGCATTGATGTCGACTACGAGCGCGGGCAGGGTGCCGCGAGGATTGATTAGCGTGCTGTAGGGTGGCTTGCGGTTCTCATTGTTGAAGATGTCGACGTTGACTAGTTTTACGCGGGAGCTGATTGTGGGTTGTTCTTCTATGAAGAGGCGGACCACGAGCGGATTTGCGCCGATGCCAGTGTACAGACTTAGGCCAGAGGAAGACATGTCGTCCATTGATTACTACTGTTGCTTAGCTGGGGTGGGGAATGGGTATTTATGTGGAGAGTTGCCCTCGTGGGGGAGCCGTGTCGCATCAGGTACGTATCTGAGATCGGTGTTTCGTCAGGTGGACTTCAACGAGCGCCCGAGACTCCGTAGCACTCCCGGGACCAGGAGTCGAGTTGCCCTTCCAGCCACCACAAAGTGTAATTGTTCTTGTATTTTCTAGTGCATGTGCGATATGACGCTCGAAGACTTTCTTAGACTTTGTAGAAACAAAACGACATGTAGAAGCTTGAAGCCTCCATCTCCTCGTCAGTGACGGCGAACCGTCCGTCCTCGTCGACCACTTTCATGCGCTTGCTCAGCAACCTGAGCTCCTCGTCGTCCTTGTAGTCTTCCCACATCTCAGGTAGTGGCTTGCAGACTTGCATTTCCAAGTCGTACTCGAGCGCAAGTGCACGAAAGCCTTCCCAGGGCACAATGTACTCGGGTACTTCGTCGACAGCCTCATCGAGAAAGAAGAAGTATTTCCAGCCAAACATGGGACGCCAAATACCATCTTTCGGGGCTGACCCGGGATATTTAACGTGATAAAGCGAGTTTCCCCACTCTATAGGCTCCGTGGGTGTGGGTTCTGTCAAGGGCCCTTCATCCTTGTCGCGCGTCCCGGTTTCGGCGGCACGATCTTCACTTGCTTTCAGATCTTCAGATGGCTTTTCTGGATCCCAGTCGTCATCCGAATCGTCGGCTGGCCGCTCGGGCTCAGATGGCTTCTCCGGATCCCACTCGTCCTCACTTGCCTCGATAGGCTTTTCAGGGTCCCAGTCTTCTTCTTCGTCATAGTTCAGTGCATCGCCATGAGATGGTTTCGCCTTTGTCGTTGCAGCGGCAGGGGCCTTGCCCTTTGCCATGATTCGTTCCGTCAGAACCTTTGAATTGGGTATGACTCCGATGAAACGCCCGCCTTTCCTGAGTGCTCCGGAAACATTTTGCAACATCTGACGAGCTCGCTGTTCAGTCTCAAAAGCATAGTGCAGACAGAACATCATTGTCACCACGTCAAAGCCACCGGCCGGGTGAGGATTATAGCCTGTTTCAGGCCCTGCGCCAAAGTCGAATCCAACTTGTCGTATCTCATGGATGTCGCCCAGACTAGAGCCGAAGCAGTCGCGCGTCCAGAACTGCGCAGGAAACTCACGAGATCGCTTGTCGCGCTTGTTGCGGAAGTTTCGAGCGTTCCTGACGAGCTCGCGATGTCGTTGTCGCGCTTGGTCAATGGACACATCTGCAGGATCGAGTCCAAAGTACAGGCTTACTGGCTGAGGAGCAGCTTGCCATTTCTGTAGATCGCCACCTTTACCGCAGCCAATGTCGAGCACTCGAATGCTTCCATCGAGGACCTGGCCTTGCTCTTGCGCTCCTGGTCGATAGCTGGAGCTGGGCGAGAATTTTTGGATGAGGGCACTCTTGCACCAGTTGTTGAAACTGCGAAGTCCTTTGATCTTACTGCCAGTTTGGCGCCATTCTCGGCCACGTTGAGGCACCGCATTGTAGTGCTGACTGACAGTATCAGTGTTCTGGCGAGGAGGCGCAAATCTGAGTGCGGCTTCTCTTTCTGCCCGTTCACGTTCCGCGGCTCTTCGCTTCGCTGCTTCTACCTGCGCCTCGTTTCTTGGAATGGGGGCAGCTCTCTTGTACTCGCGCGGAGGAGAGTCAGGTATTGGGGATGGGCTACGGATCGGAGATGGGTCGCGGCGCGGTGGAGTCCTCGCAGCACGTCGATTGGTGGTCACGCGAGGCCGTTCTCCTTCCTTGCGAGGTCTGGACACGATTTTCTTCGGTGGTGGCTCGTCTGCCTTGTTCAGTGCGTGCTTCTTTTTATTGATCTTGCCGGGAAGCTCTTGTCGAGGCAACGAAGTAGCTCCGTTCTTCGATGCTGTCTGTTTCGGCTCTGTGGCCTTGAGCCGCTTGGGAGAGTTGGCCTACGTATAGAATGAGCTTGGGTTTCAACGAGCGGTGCCGGCGAGCAGAGAACATACCGCATGGCTCTCCGGTGAAGCGGATGCGATGGCCTGAGAAGAGGCACGTTTACGCTTGCCAGAGTCGGTTGGGGTGCCTGACTGATTCTCTGCATCGTCTTTGTGGAAAACGTCCCGGGCAGGGTCGTACATGGCAGAGCCTCTCCGTTCAGTGGGCATTGTGTTTATATTTGATAATTCATTCGAAACGATCGAAGTAGACAAGGCCTGTATATGCGACGCACTTGTCAACAGAGGTTCCGGTCAGAGCGGGCAGGAAATAATGTGGAAGAAGTGTTGGTCATAGTCCTGAACGAAAAGTGACGATTGTTTTGAGCTCGGACCCTTGCAGCTGAGCGCTGTGACCTCTCGCGTGTCAGTGTAGCTTCCCATCCGTGCCATCTTCAACTCATCCCACCTTCAAACACACTCCGCCCCTGCAGATAGCCTTGACCGAATCTGTCATTACTCCTTCGTAAACGGACAATCCCACTGACTTTGGTCATTCGCTCACCCTTGGTCCTCACGCCAACCACCAGAGACAGCAGCGCCCAACATGGGCGAGCCTCAGTTCTTCAAGTACCCTAACCTTCAGCTCGCTCAGCACATCTTCAATATCTCGAATTCGGCATGTCCGCATAAGAACCAGCAATCATCCCTCAAGTCTATTCAAGATGCTATCCGTCAGGACAAGATGGCGCCACTCTACCGCCAGCTTGCCCACCCATCAGAAGGCATACTCAACTCCAGTGGCGAGGGCGGTAGCTCTCAGCATCCTGGCGGCTTGAAGCGACAATCATCAGCGGGTCTGCATGGAATGATGCCGTCCAAGAAGAGCGCGAAGACCGTTGACCTGCCATGGAATCAGAAAGAGTATGAGGCCTTGAAAGAGGAGAATGACAAGGAGTTGGAAGCCATCAAAAAGCAAGAGGACGAGGCACTAGAAAAGGAGGGCGACACAGAGGTACAGGCTGCACGAGCGAAGCGAGCAGAATTTTGGGCTCGCGTGGGAGATAAGGTATGAGACAAGAAATAGCAAGCACGAGACGAAAATAGTGGCATGCATGCTGACAACCATACAGGACAAAGCTATCGAGGCACATGAGACGCTATTATCCAAGACCAACATCCTAGGGACCAAGATTGACATTGTCTTCGCTTTAATCCGCATTGGCCTATTCTTTGGAGACAAGATATTCACAAAGAAGATGGTAGAGCGCGCCAACGGCTTGGTTGAGAGCGGCGGTGACTGGGATCGTCGCAACAGACTGAAGGCTTATCACGGTATTCACCTACTGACGACTCGGTCTCATCATCTGGCTGCCCCTTTACTATTGGACTCGCTGTCAACCTTCACGTCGTACGAGCTCTGCACGTATTCGTCCCTGATTGTATACGCCGTATTGGCAGGGTCTGTTTCGCTGAAGCGCGTCGACTTCAAGGCCAAAGTCGTTGATGCCCCCGAGGTGCGAGCTGTGGTCGGCAGCAGCGAGGACAGGGCAGCGGGCATGACCGGTGCTGCGTCAGCAGGACCTGGAGCCGGGGATGAGGAAATGAAAGACACCTCGACAACACCCGGAGCCGCGCCGATCAACTTGACTACGCTTGGCCAAGAGAAGTCGGAGCACCAAGATGCACAAGAGCAGGTTGACTTCTCGTCTCTGGCCACGCTTGTCGGTAGTCTGTACAACGGCGAGTACAAGTCGTTCTTCAAGGCCCTCTCGGAGGTTGAGCAGGCTTTCCTCAGCCAAGATCGCTATTTGAGCGAGCACAAGTCCTGGTATGTGCGTGAGATGAGACTGCGAGCTTACCAGCAGCTGCTGCAAAGCTACCGCGTGGTCGGGCTGTCGAGCATGGCCCACGACTTTGGAGTCACGGTCGACTTCCTTGACAAGTAAGTTTTCCGTGTCTTACCACTGTGGCCTGGAGGTGCTAACGTATCCTAGCGATCTTAAGAAATTCATTGCGGCAGACCGTGTCGCGTGCACTGTGGACCGCGTTAATGGCGTCATTGAGACCAACAGGCCCGATGATAAGAATCGCCAGTACAACGACGTTGTCAAGCAGGGCGACCAGCTCATTACGAAGCTGCAAAAGTACGGGCAAGCCGTTCGCCTGCGCGGCAGCGAGCGGAGTTGAGGATGTTGTAGAGACAAGGCTCTTGTGTGCCGCGATGCGCGACCTGCATCTGCAGCTGCAGCATTCGAATGTAGTATAGCATTGATGTGATCAAAACGACCAGAAGCGAGCGATAGACTTATCTTCAGCGTGTGCATACAGTGTCTCTTGTCTCTGCAGCATCGTCGGTCTACCAGCAGCACGGTTGAATAATAGCGCGCACAGGCCAGTACAACAATATTTGGTTGAGATGGATGTTAGTCACTCGCCAGTGACCGCCCACAGGTAAGTAAGCGATGCAACACTCGCGTGCTTCATTCTCCCCTTCAGTCGCAATCCAGTCTCTTTTGCTGCTCAGGCTGCCATATCTAGCCCGTTCCAAGCCAGGCCGTGACTGCAAGCAGACGCACATCGGCGAGGAGCGGACCAAGCTCCTCTTTGACGCCTCCGAGTTCGCCCCGAGTGAAAGAGTCATAGGAGTCATAGGTTCCCTTCGCCTGACGACCTGCCATGTGCACCACGCTAGCAACCGTCCGCAGTCCCTCGACGATATCTAGACTACACTCCTTATCTGCTGTGTCGTCAGTGCTGTCGTCAACCTGTGCGCCTCAATCTACCTTTCCGGCTTCGTCTCTACAAAGCGCTCGACTACGGCGCTTGCAACCCCACTACTACTGTCACCAGCAACGCAGAACCATGGCCAGCGACAAGAAGAGCCTGAATATAGACAACATCAATCCCCATGTCAAAGCAGCAAAGTACGCCGTCCGCGGCGAGCTCGCCGTGCGCGCAGAAAAGTACCGCGCCAAACTAGCCGACGGCAGCAACAAGGACCTCCCCTTTGACTCGGTCATCTCAGCCAACATTGGAAATCCGCAGCAACTCGACCAGAAACCAATCACCTTCTTCCGCCAAGTCACCTCGCTGCTCGAAAACCCAGACCTGCTCCAGCACGAGTCCGTGCTCGTCGAGCAGCTAGGCTACCAGCCAGATGTGATTGAGCGCGCCCGCCAGCTGCTTGCGGACGTGCATTCCGTCGGCGCGTACTCGCAGTCTCAGGGCGCGCCGGGCATCAGGAAGAGCGTGGCGGACTTCATCAAGCGTCGGGACGGACACGCTGCTGACCCAGCGCAAATCTACCTCACGGCCGGCGCATCGTCTGGCGTCAACACGCTCATGAACGTCATCTGCGCCTCGGAGAAGACGGGCATCCTCATCCCTATCCCGCAGTACCCGCTCTACACCGCTACCCTCGCCCTGCTGAACGCGCGCCCAGTCCCGTACTTGCTCGACGAACCGGCGCAATGGGGCACAGATCTGTCGACCATCAAGGAAGCCCTCTCCCAAGCCCGCAGCGAGGGAACGGACGTGCGCGCCATCGTCGTGATCAACCCCGGTAATCCAACAGGGACAAACCTCCCCGCGCAAAGCATCGCCGACATCCTCAAATTCGCCGCTGCAGAGCGCCTAGTCGTGCTCGCGGACGAAGTATACCAAACCAACATCTTCGCCGGCGTCTTCACCAGCTTTAAAAAAGCCCTGCGCGATCTCCAGGCCGCTGAACCGGGCACATATGACCATGTAGAGCTTGCGTCGCTGCACTCGATTTCAAAGGGTATGGTGGGCGAGTGCGGACATCGAGGCGGATACATGGAGCTCGTGGGCTTCGACCCGGCTGTCGTCGAGCAGATTTACAAGTTTGTCTCGATCCAGCTTTGTCCGCCGGTGATTGGGCAGGCGATTGTAGAGTGCATGGTTAATCCGCCTGTCGAGGGCCAGCCGTCGTATGCTTTGTATCGCGAGGAGTACGATGGGATTTTCAATGGGCTCAAGACGCGCGCTTTTAAGCTGTACGAGGCGTTCAAGGCTATGCAGGGCGTCACGTGTCAGGAGCCCACGGGCAGCATGTACTTGTACCCCAGTATTGAGCTGCCTGCGCCGGCGGCGAAGAAGGCGGAGAGCGAGGGGAAGAAGGTGGACGAGTACTATGTCAGTCGGCTACTGGACGCCACGGGCGTGTGCATGGTGCCTGGCAGCGGCTTTGGGCAGAAGGAGGGCACGTATCACTTCCGCACGACTTTCCTGCCGCCTGGGACTGAGTGGGTGGACAGGATCACCAAGTTCCACAGCGACTTTCTGAGCGAATTCAAATAGATAGCGGAGCGTTGTCAGGATGATTTGCTTGCAATATGGTGTTGGGCATAGCGATGCTGGGTTTTCAGAAGCTTTTCAGTAAACACTTTTCCTCTTGACTCAAGCTCCTGTGTCTATTTATTCTATGGTAATTTCTGCTTGTGCGAACAACCGGTGCAGTTGAGATACACCAAGTATCTCAGGTCCAGTTGAGTGGGTATCATTGAACTTTTAGTGGCTTTTACACGAGGCTGTCATCCTCTGCTCAATTGCCGCCTAGACAAAGTAGCCTGGGAACAACCAATCCAGCTTCTCCTCTGCCTCCTTCTTTCGTCCGTCTTTGTGCGTCATGCTCCCTGCAAACTTGGTCTGACCTTCCAAGGCCTTGGCCAGCACCAAGTCCGCATGCTCTTCTTTGGACAGCTCGTCCAGGACCGCACCAACGAAGCGCCGAGCGTTCTCACCGTTAGCCTTCATGTTGCCCATGACCATCTCTACAGTGACGTCTTCTTCGCCCTCGCGCCAGCAGTCATAGTCGGTGCTCATACAGATCATCTGGTAGCTGATCTCAGCCTCCCGTGCGAGCTTAGCCTCAGGCAGCACGCTCATGTTGATGACAGTGCCACCCCATGAACGGTACATGTGGCTCTCTGCCCGGGTGCTGAATTGGGGACCCTCCATACAGATGATGGTACCCTTGTCGTGCAGAACAACGCCCTCTCCCTCGAGGCTGTGGCCGCATTTCCTGACGACTGTGCCCAGAGCATTAGAGAAGGGGTCGGCGAACATGACGTGCCCTACCATTCCGCCTTCAAAGAAGGTAAAGGGCCTGATGCCTTTGGAGCGGTCGATGATCTGGTCCGGGACTACGAAGTCGCGGGGCTTGACCTCCTCTGCAAGGGAACCGACTGCAGAGAAGGCGATGACCGTGCGGACGCCAATTGATCTCAGAGCAGCGATGTTTGCGCGAGCAGGGACTTCATGAGGAGCGAGTTCATGGTGGAGACCATGACGAGAGAGGAAGGCGATGGGGATAGGCTTGCCGGTGGTGGGAGAGGGATGGTGGAGGATGGTGATGGGTGATGATGGAGCACCCCAAGGGGTTGAGAGGGTTAGTACGGCGGCAGGAGTGAAGCCCGGCAGGGACTGTAGGCCTGTACCGCCGATGACAGCGATATGGACAGGGTCTGGAAGATGTTAGTAAAGCACATGGGTCTGGACTCGAGGAGTGATGCCTTTGTATTCCGTGGGAATGGTGGACATGTTGGGCTGCCCTCTGTGGTTCCCTCTCAGGATGTTGATGTGACGTCTGGTGAAGAACAAGTTGGAAGGAGCAATGGTGGTGGTGTTGGTGGTGGGGTTGGGGTCGCCAGCAACTGCACCCCGCACTCCCCTCGTCGCACGCCATGTATTCGCTTCGACTCTCCAGATCACTGACAAGCGCCTGTATTGCCCCGTCCACTTGCGCCCAGCCTGATGCATGGGTGGCTCTTGCGATCCTTGCCGCCGCGAAAAAGCCCGCAATCCGCAGAAGTCGTCGATCTTGCCGAGCTCTGCCAGCGTTCCGTCACCCTCTCCCTGGTCACAGTCTCGTTGACTTGTGCCATTGATTGCAAGTCACATCTATCCGATACTGTTTGTCCGTACCGTGACTCGGCGTGTCATATTTGTGTTGGCGCTCGCATTCTTTGTTATCATCAACGATAAGCATTGCCAGGAACGCATGCTTCGAGACGACGACTTCACAGCAATCCAGAGCCAGAGACATCATCATTGCGCCCTCGATAGCGAGACTTCCTCTTCTAGATGTGCTTCTGATCGAAGACGCTCATCACTTTGCCCTGCTTCTACCATGTCCTGGATAACCCCTCTGTACTGCACGGAGCGGGTCGCTTGAGGACGTAGTTGAGGCCAACGACAGATATGCTCCCATGCAATCAGTGCGCTGTGACATGCACTATCCCACCCATTGGTCGCATCCCTCAAGATCATGTAGCGATCTATCTGATCCCGACATGTCGACGTCAGTCCTTGATAATGGTCAGCGCCCTCCCACTTTTACTATTCAATAAATACGACTTGCCTTGTACCTGAGCAGCAGGGCAATGAGAAATCATGATGGGTTCACGACTGAATCTCTTACTTTTTGTGCTCTGCATCTTTGCCAATGGCTACGAGAATCCCCACGAGGACGCCACCATTGTTTACCATGGGCAAGACCCCGTCGCGGCCCAGAAAGCTTTGAACGATCATCAGGACAGGGAACTCCTCGAGCATAGGCGCGCCGTGGATCGATACCTCGAGGAAAATGGCCATGGCATCGAAGGTCGCGATGTGAACCTACCGCCACATCTTGCGAAAAGAGTCACCGGCAAGATAGGGGCGCTACAGATTCCCGACTTTGACCTTGAATGCAGGAGCAGAGATGACGAAAACAAAACCTACTTCAAACATGATCCAGCTTATATGAAAGTGTGCCTCGATTCGCGACAGTATGAGATGAACTGTTTATACACGAGCGAAGCCAATCATACCCTCACAAAGCGGCTGCAATCGTTCATGTGCCCCGAGTTGACGACTTGCATTAAAGTTTACCCTGATTTGGATTTCACGGCCGTCAACAGCCGCCGACCCGAGCCTTACCGACAAGAAGTAGGATGCGTCAACTACAAGAGGACGTGGATTTTAGTTCTAGAGAAACACGTCAATAAATACGTTGCCAATCCGATCCGAGCTCTTCTTGGAGCTCGAAGGTTCTACGGAAGATTTATGGTCGCTGGCGAGCTGCCTCGGCTCGACTGGTTCTACGAATGGCGCTGGTCGCCTATGATCAGAGGCGGAGAGTGTAGGTATCTCGGCGATCATTTGGCGGAGGAGGCTGGCGTTGAGAGATTTCTACACAACAGTTCGACAAACACAAAGGAGATACAGGTGTATGAGATCAGCTATAACATGGACGAGACACCAGATTTCTGCTTCCAGGCCGAATTTGCCACATTCACCAACCACACACACAAGCTCGTCTTATCAGGCCAAGAAGGCTTTACAAACGGAAAAGTTGAAAGAGTAACAAGCTGGTAGCTCGAATACTCCTGTGTCTCATCTTCGACTTTGCACTTGCTCGAATACGCTTCCTGGAAGATATCGCCATCTTCCAGGATACGGCTCATGAACGAGGCTGCTGGGTTCAAATGAACGCATTGCCTTCCATCCAAACCTCAAACCAAGAATGCGACTTCTTCCACGCGTTTTTGGTATGTTAGCAGTTCAGCTACCTGCCTAAGTCGCCGACGCAAAGTCGACAATTACAGTAGCTGCTCCTCTTAGGACCTTGAAGTAATCTAAAAGTTCTCTGGCAGCCCCTTTCCCCCCTTTCCAAGCTTTTGAAGTCCTTTTATTGATCTCTTCGTTCGGAGCTTGAAGTCTGCCCACAGAGAATTGGATCCAGTCTTGTCCTCAGCAACGCCTCCGACATGCGCAGCGTGAGTTAGCTCTTGATCATCATGCAACTGCTCCTTGCTCTTTGGCTTTCTTTTCCAGGTCAAGTTCCTTTTTAAACTGCGCATCGCGTTCTTATCCACTGCCGGCACTTGGGCCCTTTCCGTCTTCCACCAGGGCGTCCAACCAGCCTCCCGCTTGACGTGTTCCACATGCTCAGACCCCTTCTTATTTGACGAGTTGATCTTTTCTTTACTCTTCCTCCTCAGCGTCAACGATCTCTTCAGACCTCTAAGAGTGTCATTCCCCAATCTCGGAAGATTGTTGTCTGCTGTCCTCGCGCTTACTGCGTTGCCGTCTGACCTCCAGATTAGGCCGTTTTCTCTTCTCCAGGCAATAGCTTCTTCCAATGTCCAGTCGATTGGTCTGCCGCCATCTGTTCTCTTAAGTTCTGCTGGCGCTGTGGCGGGTCTTGTTCCGTCGAGTGACAAGTCTAAGATGGTTTCGGCGAACATGAGCTGCTTCTCTGTCTCGTTCCCGATCTCCTCCTCGCGCACAATTTGAGTATCATCCGACTCAAATATATCTTGACATGCTTCCCAAGAATAGTTTGGTGTCGACTCAAGCTGGAACTCACGTGCTGCAGTAAGGACATTAGATTCTCCAGCCTCAGCCTCGGCCTCGGCCCCGACCTCAGCAGTAGCAGTAGCAGCCCCCTCGCTCTGCTCATGCCTGTCCTCCATTCTCCTTTCCGCATCCTCAACTCTCAGCAATGCAGATCCCCTCGCAGCAAGGGCAAGTGCAAACAGACTTCCCCGACTTCCAGGTCTCCTAAGCGCTCGCCGCGCCGGCCGCTCAACCAGATGCATCCTATCCGCCTCCCTAAGAGCACTCGAGGCAAGCGGCAGACTGCACTCAGGTCTCACCCTAGACACAGAGACAACACACCCCTTGGCCCTCAACTTCTGACAATTCTCATTGCGAGAATCAAACAGTACGCCCCGAGGCTCCGTCTCCTCAGCAGGCAGAGTAAGCGTGACTCTCGGCAGCGCATAAGTAGCGTGTCGCCGCGCAAGACGGACGAACTGCGCGCACGACGGACAGCACGAAGGACTCGTGCTACGTAGCCACGCTGGGTCAAAGAGGACTCGCGTTCGCTCGCCAAGCGCATCATGCACTGCTTGCGGCTGTGACTTTTTCGACGCCATGCGGTTGAACACTGCATTGCTCGGTCTTGAGTAATTCTTGCATGGGCTGTTGGATGCCACGCTGTTCGACGGCAGGTATCGTGCTGGAATCTCCGCTTGCTCCGGGTATGCAGAGGGCAGATCCAGGTCGAAAATGTAGACTAGCTTTCGCGGGTCAGCGGCATCGATTTGATCTTGTAGACGGTCGGCGAGCGCGAGGGCTGTTGCTGCGGTGCGTGTGAAGCTGAACTCGAGATTATAGTCGAAATCGTGTTCGAAATCGTAGTCGTAGTCAAATTCACGGTCGGGATGGGACGCTGAGGATTCCATGATCAGTTCTGATGCGTGAGTGTTGGGTTGATTGTTGAATTTGGAGTGCTGGCGTCGAAGTCAGGTCTAGTGCCGTTGCATCAGATGGGCAATGCTATGGCTGTGGGCTTAGCAGCTGTGTCTTCTTCTCTACTCTGATACGAAGGAGTGTGCGATAAAGATGGGAAAAAGCTGCGTACTTCTTGGAAGATTGTTGGTGATGAGTTGAGCGTGGGTTCTTGGGCGGGTAGAGGACGACGGTTGTGCCAGGGTCATTCTGACATAAACGCGGCGAAGCATCTCGTCTTGACTGTCGTCTTGGCAAGTTGAGAGAGCGTAGCTTGGATGCTTGGGGGCACATGTTTCCTCGCGTAAGGCTTGGGCGTTGGCCTGTTGAAGGTCTTAGAAGCTTGAAGTTCGGCATATATTGAGAAGTCCCAGAGGTGTCATTGCCCGGAGCCAGAGACGGACCGTAGGCGTACCTGACTTGTTTGCTTGCAACGGAGACTTTTGACATGTCAGACCCTTGTTGAGATGATGTTGTTGGGTCTCTTCGTGTTGTTGAAGCGTTTCAATGTCAGGCAAGAGCGAGCGGTCATTCACAGGCAGTGACGAAAACGGCAACTACAATCAACTCCAAGTCTGAAATTGAACAACGCTGCGATTTACATGAGCAATCGAATCTGTTCCAAGGTCAGGATTGTCCAACGCTTTCTACCCTCGCCTGAAGTCAATGGGTCCATGGGATTCCGCTATGACGAGACCAGAGTTCACGCCGCCTACATGTTGATTGATTCGGGACCTCACCACCTCAGCGGCCTTGGGCTCTTTCTTGACGGCAACAGGATGGACGTTGTCGAGTAGCCATGCCGCGTAAGCAGCAGCTACCGCAGCCGCGTGCTTATGCCAGGCATCATTCTTCTCCTTATCAGCGAAATCGCAGATCCCTCGTATGATCAAGCAAGGATAGGCATCCATCAAGCCAGCAGCTTCCATCTCGATGCACAGGGGCTCTGGATTACCCAACTTAATGATGCGTCTGACAATCTCGTCCCGTCTTTCCCTGCTAGAGACTACAGAGTTGCCCGAAGCGACGAGACCGTAATGGATATGAGCCTCCAGGTCGTCCTCGTCCTTGTAATTCTTCCGTACCTCCTTCTTCACAATGGATTTCTCTTGGGCTGCCAACGGATCGTCAAGGAAAGGTCTCGAGTAAGCTTTCTTGATCCTGGGATACCTCTTGAACATCTTTCCTAAGTAATCGTCCAGTGGCGCGCCTTCAACCTCTTCCTTTGACTGGAGCAAGCGTATCGCACTCAAAAGCGCATCTGGGGGAGGCTTGTTGTGGCTACGAATGGTGAAGGTTTCTTCACGCTCCTCTGGATCAAAATCCTTCCCCATATCCCACTGGACGACGCCGTTGGAGTTCCTGGCAGGCATACTGACGACAACGTCGCCCAGCCGGACATCATTCTCTATGCTTGGGACACCTGCCCCGACGCCTACCATTAGGCCAAAGCGTAAGTTTTTGAAACTGTGCGATAAAGTCTGACCGAGCGCAGCCGCAGCGTTGTTTCCCATGGCGCCTGCTTTCAGGAATGCCACAACGACGAGGTGTTTACCGATCCTGCCGGGTATATATGTGTTGAGATCCTTTTCATCGAAGCCTGGGTCGTCACTTGGGAACTCGAATTCCTCATCCAGTGCTGCCTTCGCTGCAGTCAATTCTTCGGCCAGGGCGCACAGCCAAGCGACAGTAAACTCGCTGCGCGATTTCTCTGTCTTTCCAGTCGAAGCCATGGTGTTCAAAGGCAGCTCGCTGAGCCGAGTGGCCTGATGTTGTGCCTGAATATGGTGGGCTGGCCTGAGGATGAGACTACTCTAGGTCCGCGGAAGCCAAATACTCGATCCGAAAGCTGTGTTCCTGCTAGATTATTGACGGGGTTTCGAGTCGTTTAGAGACACGACCGTGGCGTGTGCGAGTACTTATGCTTGTAGGAGAAGAGCAGATAAGCACAGCTTCATCGGCTTTATATACGTCTAGCCGCCATGACGGGTGCGGGGCCAGAAGGCAGAGGTCGTCGTACAAAGGAGGCTGAGAGGGCATGGAGGGGTACGTGCATTAGTCGCCAGGTCGCGTATCCTGATGGCTCATGAGTCCGGAACTGCCTGCATGGTCTGACAGCTAGAGAGGGCGCGTCGGGCGGTGCAGGTGGGCACCAGTTGCTTGCAGAGCTGCTCTGTAGTTCGCGGAGCTCGCCGCTGCTATCCTCGAGCTGAGACAGCGTGGGCAGGCAAATTCAAAGGGTATAGTTATTCCTGCGACGAGCCAATGTGTCGCCGTCCAGTATGGCCCCCGTGGCAGCTTTAGAGCCCATCTTCTCGTGTCGATTTGAAGCGCCGTGGCTGCGTTGCCTGCGCGGCTGCGTCGTGGCGAGGCAGGTCCGTCTGCATACAGGTGAGACATTCGAGGATTCTCAAGGACGGTTCGACCAGTAAACCCGAGATTCTCTTTGTTGAGCTTGCTGCAGAGCGTCGTCTCAGGCAAATTTGAGAATGGTGTGGTATACTGTAGGTAAATAGCAGCCTTCCGTACTTACTACTGTGGACCCTCTGAAGAGGTCAAGTAGTCACAGACTCAAGGCATGGCCATCGCAACCAGATGATTCGTCCTTTTGCATCAAGCCTTGAGCGGTCTCAGTAGCGCTTACTGGTATCATTCCCCAGATTTTTCCATAGTAGATCGCTGCCTGCTTAGTGCATTGGTGAGACTGGTGAAGACCTGCATTGCACCTGCCATGCTTTACTAATACATGTCAATCTAAGTGACCTATTTCGGCCGAAATGAATGCGATTGTCCAAAAGAGGAATATGCAGCTTCTCGCACCTCACCTCTTGCCCGGTCATACGTGCGCAACAGAATGGCCAAGGTCCTAGGTATATATGGGGGCCGCCATTGCATACCTACCTCATTCGAGTACAATCCTCCTTGGGCGAGGGATGTCCATACCAGCGTACAAAACACTGTCAAATTGAAGATTGATTATCAAGCAGAAGCTCAACATGGCAGGATCACAAAAGACATCCTTATTCCCCTTGGGCAATGATGGACCGGAGAATACACCGACTAGAGCGACGGCGACGTGTTATTGTGGGACTGTGCAGCTTTCGTTTGTATGTGTGTTTTCTTTCTGCTACTTGTTCGTGAGATGTGGCGGTCGGCACCTTGTGAAGAGAAGACGGCTTATGAGGAGAAGACAAGATGACTTATAAAGAGAAGAAAGAACAGCATACGAAGAGAAAAGAAAGATGAAGAAAAGAGGTGGGGAAATTTCAACATGCGAACAGCATACTTTGCAAATCCCTGGATGTTACAGCTGCAATACCCACACCGTCCCCCTCTTCCTCTTTCCTCCTTCCTCATCCCTTCTACATACCTATTCCACCCAGTTCAACAAGGCAACATGTCTCCAATACAACAAAAAAAAAACAAATAAGCACTAACAACCTCGCGCAAGCCAACCGAAAAACCAGGCCTAGTAGATACATTCATCTGCAACTGCACCGACTGCCGCAAAATCACAGCCTCAATGTTCGCATCCAATTTCGTCGTCCGCGATACACATCTACGCCACATCCGCGGCCGCGCCAGTCTAACCCGCTACGCACAATCCCGCACCATCGCCTCCGGCAACGAAATGGCGAATTACTTTTGCTCCGTGTGCGGCACGCTCATGTATCGGGTTGGCGCGGGGTTTCCGGGGACGAGTATATTGCGGCTTGGCACGGTGGATGACTTTCATCTGCATGAGACAGCGCTGAAGCCGAGGGTTGAGCAGTTTTGTCGGGATCGGGTTTCGTGGTTGAGTGGGGCTGTGGGGGTTGAAGGGTTTGAGGGGAATTTGTTTGATAGTTCCCGGATGGAGGGTCGGGGCGCGAAGGGGAAGAGTGCTCTGTAAGGGGGAGAGTCCGAAAGAGAGGGCTCGGTGGAGATTGTGGGAGTTTGAAAGCTAGGGGGCATGGGGCGGAAACGCGCGGTATGTGGATTGGAGTCTTGCGTAGAGCTCCCACCATGGATTGTCTCGCGTCCTGTTGGGCAATTGGGCTGTATGATCTTGTTTTGACGGGGTATTGTACTGAGCGATACTTCGATCTCAGTAGGATGCCGTTTTTCAATATTCGCGAATGCGACATCAAAGAAGAACCCTAGCGGAGAGGGCGATGCTGAATTGTTCTGAAGACAGCGCTCGCAAAAGTATCTGCCACAGGAGCACAACCATGATGCTGATGTGGAAATTTTCGAAGCTATTAGTGACAGGTTACCCATGCAGACTTAAAGACTGCCACGCGGTGTCCATGACCAGCTTATGGAAAAGATTGATATGAAGTTGGACATTGTAACACCATGCAGTACACTCTGTGCATCGGATATTCAGCCTCACGGATGAGCAGCCGCGCAGTCGATCATCTGCATCAGTCTTTGGTGCAAATCCAGTCTCGGCGGCAGCGGCGATATTGATTCCTCGTATGACGGGCACCGCTCCACAAATATTTTCTCGAGCTCCCTTTTCGTAAAATACCGGGAGAGTGTCTTAAAAGCATCGACAATTTCCGCTGATCCAAAAAAAAGGGTTCCCATCCGAGAACGTTCTGAGACGTACTGAGTGTGGAAAAGTTAATGAGACTGTATAACAGTGTTTCATAAAGGCTTTGTGATCTCGAGATGTTATACTCGCGCCAGAAAGCTCGATCTCACGAATCGTCAAGATGAAGCATTTCCACAAACCCCGCTGTTTGCCTTGCCACACTCGTATTATAGCCTCGACAGCCGCCGGCACTAGTCGTGCCGTTCGGTATGACATTATCAGATATGACCGCAGACGTTCCTCGGGTGACATTTGTTTCATAAAGTCATCAGCGGTTGTGAAAAATCCAAAGGGCAATCTCCGAGCGTGTTGATCATCCGAGTCTTGGCTAATGCGTGGACGCATCAAGGTCCCCTCAGCAGCTTCCTGAACGAGATGATTGAGGGTCTGGAAAATCGCTGCATCTTGTTGGTATTCTCCTGAGCAGTACGCTTCGTAGCAATTGAAAAGCATCGCGATCGCTCGTTTTGCGACAATAGAACGATTGGCGATTTTGTAAAAGTGAGGTCTACTGGCGCTCTCCAAGTCTAACATCAAAATGAAGGAAAGGTGAGACAGATATGCTAGGCAGAGGCTTTGTCCGACCTGGAACCCGGGGCCTGCTCGTTGCAGAAGCTCCTGCATTGGTGCAGTATCGCGTAGCCACTCGGTCATAGTACGGTGTAGAAAGGTGATATGGTTGCTTGGGAGGGAACTGCCAAATTGTTTTCGTGCTGTGACGTCGACGAAATCAAGGCAACGCGCCACGATTCTGTTTTGTTGTTTCAAACTCTCAGCCTCAATCTTCGACTTCGTAAAGGATTGTTGTCTGGGGACAAGGACTCCTTCTCCGCTAGGACTATGGTTCGTCTCTCCAAAGTGGTAAAAGCATAGAGCCGGCATGGGGCTCAGGCTCATCAGCAATACTAGCAGTATACGAGCCGAGGTTTGTCGGAAATTCTGAGGTATGCTTTCCATGATCCTCCAGAATGCTGCTTCCAGGCCCCTTGGAAATGCTTCGATGTGGAGTTCAATCTCCTCCAAAGATGAGTGTGCGTCAAAGATGTCATCTATCAGGCTTCTTATGACTAATTCGATCCATAGGAAGATACCTTCTGCCTTTTCTACCAGTCTTTCACGAATCGCTGAACAACCTTCCTCTGTCCGCTTCAGTCGCTGAAACTGTTTGTTTGCTTTCAAAACGCCATCTACGAACTTCCTCATGTCTTCAATCGTGTGTTTGTGCAGAATTAGGTGAGTTTCGAGGTCCTGCCGAAAAGCATTCATAATTTTCGGCCAAGGTCGGCTTGAGACACAGATCTTCACATGAGAAAGCTCAGATATTTCTTCAATGAATTCAATGATTTCCGAGAGCGATCCAGTGTATTCGTCTAGTCCATCGACGAAGAAGCAGAAGCATGTCTCGCGTTCCAGTGAGAGTAGTAGCTCGCGGAATAGCTTCGTATAATTGCGCACTGTCATTGAGCCAATCTTAATCGCGTCGCGAAGTCTAGGGAAATAGGCGCGAGCAATTCTTAGGCCTTCGGCACATTTGCTCAGGACTTCAAACATCAGAGAGCGGACGAGCCCTTCTTGAGATTTTTGGAGGTCTGTACCTTCATGCCAGAAGAAGAAACTTGCACATACAAGTCGTCGAGACGAGGCCCAGACCTCAAGTTGATTTGTGACTTCAGAACCTTCGGTAATGAACTTCATCAGGGTCGATTTGCCAGAACCCGCTTTCCCTGATATCCAGAAAATTCCTGCTCCCTCACGCAGCCATGACACAAAGTGTAAGCGCTCGCCAGCGTGCCAGTCAGAAAACACCCAATTGTATGTCTCTTGATACGGATGCTTGATCTGGCCGTATCTGGATTTGATTCCGGGGAAGAATATTATTCCGAGGGTTGCATTTTCCTCAATCAAGTCGGCAAAACTAGTTTCAAGCAACTGAATGCATTGAATCACGTCACTCTTGCGTCCGTCGATGTCGGGTCGAAGAGGTCTTTCCCTTTTGAGGGCGTTAATCAGACTTTCCCCCTTTCTGTTTAGTCTTTCTTCGAAGCCACCATGCAAGCCATTTCTCGCAATTGTGGCGGCATTGAGGCGTCGTGAGACTGCAGAGTCCCTTCTGACGAGGACCTTCTGCAAGAGTCTGCAGCATTCTTGGCGTTTTATATCCACTTGGGCTTGCAAGTCTCCCCATTCGATGGCTTTGCTCGGCCCTGTATCATGTGAGGTTTTCTGATGGGCGTCTTTCCCTGTCGGAACTCTGTCTGTCATGTTCCAGTCACGCATCAAGGTCAGGCACTCTCTTCCCAGCTTTCGCAGGTTTTCTTCCACTTGATTGAAGGTGACATCTTCATCGTACACCACGCACTCTTCTAGGGCATCGAGTGTACTCGCAATGGAGTCATGGATCTCTGCAGTCTCGTCATCGTTGATCATTGTGAGACAATCTGCGAGCATGAAAACGGAGGCAGCGACTCGGAGAGGTTGTAGACCTCTGTGCTTTTTGGAAGCTTCTCCTTTCGTTAGAACTTGTCGAGAACCTGCGAGCAGATATAACGTACTGGACCAAAAGTTTATGATGCCGTTGTTGACTCCGATCACGGCACTGCTGTCGACGTTGCCGGTATTGACGCTGATAGAGTCTACCGCCTGCAGGGGTTTCTGCCTCTGTGTCACATCCATGCTGTTGTCAGTTGGCTTGATAGGGCTGGGCTTCCATGATCGAGCTACTCAAGGGCGTTCAGACCGATTACTAAAGACGATTCCGTGCCGCTCGATAGAGGTTGATGTTTGAGGGTATAGGCGGCAAGAGCCCTATCGGTGCAGCCAAGCGGTTATGACTGGGCGGGGCCAAATGATGGCGGTCGCCTGCACTTAGTGCGCTGATCCATTGTGATCCGCATAGGAACAGCAGCGACAGTCCATTGAACTCCTTACTCTGCGCGAGGTGAAGTCGAATGCGCACCTGGTAGCATGAGCCCAAAGCAGCTAGGCGGTGAAGTTGGACCCACCGTTTCCGTCCCAGATCTCACACGGCAGGCACGACCGGGTACCTACCTTACCTGACATGTGTTCCGGTCCTGCGATGAGTTGGTTCCTGTTCACATCCTTCACCATCTGTCGTCCTCACAGGCATGCTACGATCTACATGCGCAGTCACATCTGTCAGTCCGTTCTCACGACAAGAAGCGCTGTCCGCCTGCATTCCAGGCACCGGATGTTGAACCCCCATCGCGGCCTCTAGCGCGGACAAAGCGCCCCAAAACGGGCACGATACCAGACTAGAGATCGTAACCAGATCGCCCGGAACCAGAGAAAAAAAAATAAGCAGCCAGAAAGCAGCACGTCATGTCGCGCTTGGAGGCTTGCCCTGATTGTCCGGCTCTTCTTCCTCTCAACCTGTCGTCGCACAAGCCCTCACCATGTCGACGACGAACAAGCACTCGGCGAATGGGCACTCGACAAACGGAAATGCATCCACGTCCATCATCCCGCATGAGATGACCCTTCGTGTCGTCGACTCGCCAAAAGGTACTGACCCCACCACCCCACCTCTACCAGCAGCATCTCTCCGTAGCATCGCCTCAAGACCCACCTCTCCCATGATCATCGTGGATGCTGACAATCTCAGTCTGGACCACCCTCATTACAAATACAACTTACTTGCCTGGTCTGCTTGTCCTCGCGCACGCGTTGAAGGAAGTAGGCAGCGCCTACCCTCTTATAGCCCTTACCACCGACGCCTTTCCACCTGAAGGTCATGCTGCCCTCGCCCGCCGTGGCATTCCCACGCAAAAGACCCCTTATCTCCTGCCCAGCACCGAAAAGGACTATACACACGATCCCCGCTTCTACGACTGCTGGTCGAAGCTGACGCCATGGGGTCTGACGGGCTACGACCGCGTCGTCCAGCTAGACTCGGACATGCTGCCCCTACACAACATGGATGAGCTGATGCATCTGCCACTGGACTCGCCCGAGCTCAAAGGCAAGGGCAACCGCGTCTTTGCGGCAAGTCATGCTTGTGTCTGTAATCCGAGAAAGAAGGCGCACTATCCAAAGACATGGGTACCTTCTGCCTGCGCCTTTACATCGCAGCACACTGATCCGACAGCAGCGCAGAGCGAAGGTGCAGGTATAGCGTTGAGCTTCGGCATGCCCAACGGCGGCCTGCAAGTTGTCAATCCCTGCGCAGACATCTACGCAGACATTATGGCGCAGCTCTCGAATCCAGAGGCCATTGCATCCTATGATTTTGCTGACCAGAGCATGCTCGGCGATCTGTTTGCCGGTCGATGGGTGAGTCTGAGCTACAAGTACAATGCGCTCAAGACGCTACGGGATTGCCATAGCGAAATTTGGCGCGATGATCTCGTCAAGAATGTGCACTATATCCTGTCACCGAAGCCATGGGACGAGGATCCTGCTAATCCGGCCGAGGTTAGTCATGGGTGGTGGCATGAGGTCAACAAGAGGCGTCTGGCGGACGAGAAGAAGAGGGGCATTGATGATGGGTTTTAGGGGTACTCCGTTTGGAGCGGGCTTGTAAGCATGAGAGGCACTTGCATTGGGTGCGGCAGTCGTGGGTATGCCTCCGTCGAAGACGGCGTTTGTGTGTGATTAGCGTACGGTGCAGCGCGGCTAGTCCTGAGGAAAAGGATCGCAGCGTTGATGCCGGTGGCATATTACGGCGCAGTGGAGATGAAAAGAACAAGGCTTTGAATCTGATGCTCCAGGGCGCGAAGTCAAACTTGGCATCTGACGCGACAAGGATAGTGGTGTGACTACTGTAGGACAGAGACAGGGATGGATGAAATGCACAGAACTCAAGGCGTGAGACTCTCGTTCTCGGCATGATAATTACTACGTACCTACCTATACCTCCAATTGTGAGCAGCTCCAAATTAGCAGCTGAGCATACTTGGACCTGCAGAGACCACGACGACCACCACTGATTATGCTTGACTGCTGCAATATTGGCGGCCCATGATGCTTCCTCCTAATAAAGGAAAGGAAAGAGTAATGCCAGTTGCTCCACAGTGCAATATAATAGATAGCAGGTACTATATGTAGCGATGAACGGCGGAGAGTAGATGGGTATCCCACAGCTCGTCATGAACACAGGCATACCTATACCTATACCCATACCTATCTCTCATGAAGAAAAGAATGCACGCAAAATGAAAGACGCATATTCAATATTCCATTCACAACATACATGCCGTCTGCAGTTTGCGGTCGGGTTGGTTGAGGGTGCAACCCCAACCATCCACCCATTCATTTAATCTAGGTAGGTACATATGTAGGTATTCCTCCACGCCCTCGAGTGTTTTTCGTGCTTTACTTCTCTCAATTTACCATTCATGACGTCCCGGGCTCGTTTGTAATCATGTACATTAGGCTCATTACTTTTCGTTCCTTGTC
Organism: Taxillus chinensis; assembly: GCA_023512835.1. Lineage (NCBI taxonomy): Eukaryota > Viridiplantae > Streptophyta > Magnoliopsida > Santalales > Loranthaceae > Taxillus > Taxillus chinensis. The sequence goes on from JAKCVP010000288.1 coordinate 87,639, forward strand.
GTTTCATTTTTCGTTTTTTCGTTTTTCGTCTTCTGTTTTTTTTCCGTCTTTCGTGGTTCGCATAGGCATGAGCATGAGCATGAGCATCGCACAACGCAGCAATGCAAAGTCATAAAGTCGAAAGAAGCAAGGACGTGTAAATCATGAAGAGGAAAATAAAAAATTCAGGAAAAAACCAACATGACATGAAGTAAACAAGGACAAGAAGCAAATGATTTAAAGCACAAATCCATCCACCACCTTATATGCAGGCCGTCTTTATTCGGGATTGGCGCGATGAAATGCGTCAGTCGTACTGGTCATTCTTGGCAGGTTGCCTGCTTGCTTAGAGCGAGTGGCGTTTCTCGTTGGTCATGTATCGTTTATCGTGCGTGAGTGCAGAGAACTTCGTAGTAGGCGTAATGTTGAGATTCGTACGTTCAAACATGTCGTAAACAGGCCGTGTGGGAGTAGTCATATGTCGTAGAAAGGCAGGGAGGTCGTAGGATAGATACCAAGTCGTAGACGCCGGGTCGTATCTCATCGCCTGAAGCGAAAAGACACAAGGCTGTGCGATGTGTGCGTGACTCGAGTATCAATCATATGCTCCCCTAGATCTCATCATCAACGCTCAAGAGACCTTGGATCTTTGTGCTCCATGTGTCCCAGGCTTGACAGTTACGTTCTGCCTCATTGCGATTGTAGTCCCGAACATACTCGGCGTACGTCCCGTTGTCTCCGCAGGTGCCTGCTTCATGGAGGGCTGGAATCTCCGCTGCGCGCTCAATGAATTCGACTGCGAAGCCCTGTTCATCATTTATTAGTCTGCAGCTAGTGTATATGGCTACGTGGAATAAGAGTCAAGTATCGGCCACATGTGAGTGAACCGAAGGCAGGAAACGAAGAGACATGGGCCTCGTAGACGTCTTTACGAGCGAAGCGAGCAAAAAGAAAAACACGTACCATGGACTGATGCCACCCCACATGGCAATGCATAAGCCACACGCCAGGGTTGTCCGTCTTCCACGCGAGCACCAGCCAGCCTGCAGCCGGCATCTGCGCTGTGTCTCTGCGCGGCGGATTGACAGTTTGCAGCGCCTGACCAGCGTACGTGCCCGTGCCTGAACCCAGAACCAGGAAATCATGGCCGTGCAAGTGAATTGGGTGCGGGATTGGCTGCGGACTGTTGATGATCAGGTGCACCCACTCGTCCTTGTTAGGGGTTGAGATGGCATTCGGACCGCCGTTGATCTGGGGTGTGGCAGGCGAGGTGGATCCACCAAGGGAGGCAGAGGAGTTGGTGTTGGTGTACGCCGGTGCAGACGCATTGGCAGATCCTGCGACTTGAAGAAGAGTAGGATGCGAGTAGTTGCCCTGGAATGTAGAGCCCGACAAGTACCAGCGAAAGACGTTCAACTGCTCGTCTGGTTTGATAATGACAGAGCCGTTGATGGAGATCTGCGGTGCTGGCGCATCCATCTTCAGAACGGGCACAAGTTTACCAGCGACATTTTCATCGCAAGACTGGTCAGTATTCTGCGCGACAGACGACTCGGCAGGGTTCGAGCACGAAGTCTGTCCGTCGTAGTGGATAATGGCGCGGGTGTTGCCCTTGTTCGCGTTGAGCGAGGAGCAGCGGAAACCACTCTCCGCATTGACGGTCGACATTGGCTCTGCACGCAGCCAGTAACTAGATGGTGCTTGGTTTGCTGTGACGAGGACGTCGTAACGCTGAGCTGGAGAGAGTTTGATGCTGGTTGTGTTGAAGGGCTTGATGGGGACGTAGTCGGCTGCGATGACTGTCAGGTCGTGATTGTCAATGCTGAAGGCAATGATGGAGTCAATGGCCGTGTTTACAAGACGAAGACGATGCGTCTTGTTTGGCGTGAACTTGAAGGACGTAAAGGAGCCGGTCGAGACAGTGGAGCGCGAGGTACTTGAATTACCGGCTGTGGAGTTGCCAGTCGTCGCGGGAAGGATAGCCCGGCCGTTGATTAGTATATTGTCCTGGTCTGGCTGACCGGATCTTTCGACCTTCTCGAAGATCTCCGACACTGGAACATGCAGCCAGTCCTGGAGGACGACTGGTCCGAGATCGATGTCGTAGGGTGCACTCGATGGGCCGTGGATGATCATGGGACCCGCAACGCCATCCCATGATTGGAGTGAGTAGTGAGAGTGCCACCAGCTCGAGCCATATCTTTGGAGGTCAGGGCATTTCTAAGTGGTTTGTGGCAGTGGGATACTTACAGTTGCGCCGTAAAGACAAATGTCTCGGAGCCGCCATCGCCAGGAATAGGGCATTGAGTGATCGATGCGACACCATCGGCAAATGGGGTGCCCTTCTGGCGCTGTCCATGAAAGTGAATAGTGGTGCCGTTCGTACTCAGCTGGTTTTTGATGGTGACTTGGACCTCATCGCCCCAGTTGGCCTCGATAAGCGGACCAGGAAACTGGCCGTTGGCAACTAGAGCTTGACGGGAGACGCCGTCGGGGGCAACGGTAGTATTTGTAATCTCCAGAGTGCAGACGGCGCGACGGCAGGTGTGAGGAGTAAACTCGTAATAGTCGGTGTTGATGTCGTAGCCGCACCACTGAAGAGGATCCTTCCCTGGCTGACCCTGGCAGGGCGTGCAGTTTGGAATGGTCTCGTACTTGCAAGCGCTAGTGAAGTTGGAACTCGCAGCGCAATTAGATGATGAATTAGGCTTGTGATAGGCGTCGGGAAGAGGAACAGAAGTATAAGAAGGAACGGCGTAGGCAGCAGGAACTGTAGCAAAATTGATGTTGACCTGAATATCTTTCGTAATGTGCGTATACGGCGCCCAGATACGATCGATAGCGGCAAGAGTATTAGCAGGAGCAGTGACAGCAGCAGCGAGAGTCTGAGCGGGGGTGGAGGTGGGAGTTGGTGTAGCGATGACTGCCGCACGGCAAGCAGCTGCAAGCCAGCCAGCAATAAGTAGAGAGTGTGCCATCTCTCCACAACAGATCTAAACGAATGTGAGTAAGTTGGAAAGAGCAAAGGAAAGAATGAATGTGAGCTGCGCGTGGTCTCAGGGCTGACGAAGCATTGGGGAGGAGGGAGAAGGATATAAAGTCAACTCACCTTTACAGAGTCCAAGACTTTTCACCCTATCTGCGGAGAACGTCTGGTTAGCTTGTCATGTAACGTAATGCGATGCAATGCAGGGCAGAAGGGTAAAATAAGGACGAACGACGGTTCAGGGATACACCGAGCTGAGGTCGTGAATTGGTTCGGGAGGTGGGGATGATGTCGAAAGGTGGTCTTGCACGTCGCCGGCTTTCTGCTGGCTCGCAACAGATTTACAGCTGATATACAAATGATGATGTTTCTACAAGCCGACTGAACAGTCCAGAGGATTGTGTCACGAGCGGATCGCGTCTGACTCTTGTATGCATCGTGGTCGGGCCGAGCGACGTTGTTTGCCGTCAGGGGAACGCTCGACCTGCATACGCGTGTGAACCTAGTTGTCTGGACAAGTAGTCTGGCATAGGGACCGAGTGTGGACTGGCGCTGCGGCTTGATGCAATGAAGTCGCAGGGGGCCAAAGACGAATGGCTTGTTTGGTTCCGTAGCTCAAGGGGCATGTCTTGTACGGCAAATATGCTCCGATGCACGCAAGGGTCCTTGAGACAGGTCGTTGCTCTGTGAAGTAAGTGAAGGGCAATCCGCTGGAAAGATCGAGGCCATTGACATTTCTTCGATGTGATCGAAGGGCGAACGGTCGTCTTGTACAGCAGGTTGTGTCACGCAAGGACAACCTGTCGATGGACTTGAGGTCCAGCTGCAGGACGCCCGAGTTGCCATTTTCGGATCCGTGCGTCTCACGTGGTTCCCACGTCGACCTCGTCTGCTTGTCTCGGTTCCTTGGGGTCTCCGACAGAGAGATGTTCATCCAACGGTCCCGGCAATGGCACCTATGTAGAACAACCCCACTGCTCCGAGGGCCATGAGCTACTGGCGGTGCCTACGCGACATCAGTGCAAACGAGAGAAGACCAGAGTTGGCTGATAGTCAAGCTGTACAATTGTGCATTACCTATCCTACCTAGGTGACTTCTATCCGGTATTCAGCATCATCGATCCAGGGATACATCCTCCTCCTGACTTCACAGGTCATCCGCATCATCGTCGTAGTAACGACGGCGCTGAATCAAGTCATCTTCGATCTCGGCATCGGCAAACGTGTCTAAGTAACCTGTTGGTAAATGATCGGTCAGTATTGCACTCACGCCTGGTTTGAGGCCGGCAAAACTCACCAGTGGGTCCTCCAAACAACGACAGCAGCACGGGCAAGAGGATGAGTGCGTGTGTAGCTGCAAGTATGACCAGTGCAAGCCACACGCGGAAGTAGTAGATCTCAAAGATCTTACTGCGCGTAAAGGCAAGCACAGTGACTCCGAGCAACTTGGTGATGGTGATACCACTGAACACACTTCCGCCAACCTGGCTCATTGCAGCCCACGCCCGTGCGTCCTTGCCCTCAAATCTCTTCTGGACAGCTGCGAACCCCGTCTGTCTTTGCGAGTTGAGAGCAAAAGAGGACGAGCTGGCAGTGCCATTCTTATCGAGGAATCGCAGCGACGGAAACTGGAACGCCCGAGCAATGTGTGCACAGAACTCGACTGCAATGCCAACACAGATGACAAGGTTTACAAGAGTGACGGCATTCAGACTAACTCCAGCGATTGCCATGGCACCACCAATGTCCACCAGCGTCATCGTCACGGTGACTGCTACTACCAGCCCTGTTCGGATGGATCCAAGCAGCAGCGAGCTGATGACAAAGCATGCTGCTATCGCGCCAGCAAGTAGCCCAATAGTCAGGCGGACAATGGACACGTACTGGTCGAAGAAGATGTAGTGCTTCGAGTACGGAAATACGTTGAGGTCGGGGTTGCGTGTATTGATCTCGTCCGCAATACGCCGAGCAGCTTGGTAAGATTCGATCAGGTCCTCTTGGCTTTGCAACGGGGTATGCGATGTACGGAAGTGAGAGGCTTCGACATTGTGCGATTTCTTGTCCCAGACGACCGCATCAGAGTACGCTGCTTTGCCACCAATCGGGCATTCTTCGTTGCTAGGAGCTTGCAGCCACTTCTCGAGATAAGCAGTGAACTCAGACCCCTGAGGCATACCGGAGAGCGTTCTGTTCCAAGCAGGATTGCGGCTGGCAAAGCAAGGCTTGCCCTTCTCCACGCAACAAGTTTCTAGAGCTGGGTCCAGCCAGTGGAAGAAGTCGTCTACCCAACTAGCCGTGGACGAAGCAATATAGCTGACTTCGGGGCGCTTGCGCTCGCCCTCCAGAATACTAGCGAGTGAGAATTGGTTGCAGGTGGGGAAGGTCCCGCACATCTCCTGTTGGATTTGCCTCTGAGTCCCATTGTTGTCTTTCACAACAAAATATACAGGTGGACCAGCATTGAAGTAGGCATAGAGATCATCGAAATAGTTGACCAGGTATGAATCACTCGGGATGGCAATCTGTTGCTCCAGACCAAGCTTGACCGTAGGTACTAGGGCAAGGCCTGCTGCGAAGAGTCCAAGGAAGAGTGTGATGATTACCGCTTTGGCCTTTTTGCCTAGTAGCGCAGGCGCATACACTTTTCTGATGAACCGCTGGAGGCTATCTTCTTCGTCACCCGCATGCACTGGGTTATCATCGAGGCTAATAGGCTGCTTGACGCGGACGCATGGGAAGCAATCAGCTCTACCGTCTTCAACACGTCTTTGATTGAGTGCCAGGGTCGCCACAAACATCGTGACCTGTAAGAGAGCATTGATGACGACGGCGCCCGCCGCATATGCTGCAAAATTGCGAACGGCAGGCATGCCGACGAGAGTTCCCAGGGCAAAGGCGACAGTCTCCATCGTCGCCGAGAGAAGAATGCTGGGCCCGATGCGGCCCATGGCTCTACCCACGCGGTCTTCCACGGGCAGGTGAGGGTAGCTTGCATTAACCCTCTCAAACTCGTGAACAATGAGGAAGATGTTGTCAACACCAACAGCAAGGACGAGGAATGGAATGACCTCTGCAATGATCAGAGTCACCTTCACACCCAGCGCGGAGAAGAGACCAACGGACGCGGAGACTGAGAGCAACACGATCAAGATTCCAACAACGCCAAGCGAGAATTTTGACTGAACCAGAATGGTCGAAGGATTCTTGAAAAGGGCCCTAGCGGTGATAGTTGTGGATCCGAGCGCAATGGAAGCATAGATAAACATGATGATGTAGCTGATGACAACGATTCTCGCGTCTGTGTTGGATGACTTGTTGAGTTCCTGTTCTAAGCTCATTTCGGTGTTGAACGATACTCGTAGGCCTCGGTCGTGTGCTTCGACCTGGACCTCGAGAAAGAGCGCCTTGAGATCATCTTCGAATTCGGTGGCAAGCTCATTATGCTTCGAGCCCTCTTGTTCGTTTCGGACTACCCAGGTAGTGACCAGAGCTTGGCTTTCTGATGCGACTTTATTGTTACCACCAAGGATGAGGTCCTTGTCCAGAGGCAGGCCAAAATCGGGTCGGCAATCTGCTGGCTGCTCAGCGCAGTCATTGAGATCGTCAGCCCAAGTGCGACTGAGACCGATGTTCTGGAAGTAGCCGCTGATGGATTGGATGACGCAGGCGTCGCCGGTAGGCTTGTAGCAGATGTCATCGAGTGTGACACCGTGATCAGCAGTCTTGATCTTGCGAACTCTTGCCTCAACGTCAAACCACCATTTTAGCGTTTCGTAGCTGGGCACGACACCATGCGGATGGGTGGCGTTGACGACGAAAGCCTGTTCGGCACGAAAGAAGGGACCAAAGTTGTCGTCGAAGAAGATCTTCTCCTGTGCAGCAGCAGAGTCAGGCGCCACCCACAATCGAACTGGGTCAGTCTCTACAGAGAATGCGGTCCATCCCAGACTGAAAAGTCCAGCAATAAGCGCGCTCGATGTGATGGTGATGGCTGGGAAGCGGGCTGAAGCTCTTCCCAGCTTGCTGAAAACTTTGTCGCACCAGACATTGAAAGCGTATGGCTTCAGGGTGGGCTTGTATTGGGCTTGCGCACGGTAGGCCCACTGTTCGTCGTCGTCGTCGTCGTCTTCATCGCTCAAGGTGGCATCTTGCAGCAACCGCAGCCGATCATCCTTGTTCTGTCGGTGCTTCATGTATCCAATGTGACCTGCGATACCAAGGACTAACAGCGTCAAGGTGACAGAGTACACGAGGATTGCGGCAAACGAAAGACAGGGCAAGGCACCAACGTGACATGCGGATGTGCTCTGTACTTCAGGAAGCACAGGACAGGATCCCCCGCAGTCGACGCAATTGCAGCGGTAGAGTGGATCTGTAGTGTTGCAGGGGATGAACTTGTCGGTGGCTGGGATCAGTCCGGGCGGCGCTTCTCTTGGGAAGTTGATCTGGAAAGGGCTGCCCAGTAGGGATTTTTTGCCGAGAAAGCCAACAAACTGCGATGAGTTTTGAGCATTTCCAAAGAACTTCATGACTGAGCTTCCGGCACCGCCCAATTTGACGTCCTTACAGCTGTCGTAGAAGCCATCGACATAAGTATCTTCCCAAGCCACATTAGCTTCATTGATGTATTGGTGTCCATTCTTCTCAGAAGCATCAGTGACATTGATAAAGGTCGACTGATCAGGCGAACAGGTAAAGGTACAGAAGAAGTTGTAAAAGTTCGTTTCACAGGCAGGGCATGACGAGATGAGGTTGGAGGCGGTCTTCAGATTGCTGCGCAGACCCTCGACTTGGTCTTCGTCGCAGCAAACAGGACCTTCAGACCATTTGTCACCGCAGAGCGTCACGAGCTGCTTTCGCAGATCATCGGGAATGTCAGCGGCGGGCGTGTTGTCAACAAACGGGACGGGTTTGCCAAAGATGCTTTGCTTCCCTTGTCCGCGCATGGCACAAGTGCCCTTTTCGTGAATCTTGGTGAACTCATCGCCAGTAGCTACGGCCGAGCCAAACAGGCTCAGAATGGGCGCAAGGGTCCCAATGAAATGTGGAATCTTCATGTTGTTGTGGCGGGCATCCGAGGTAGAGATGGGCGCCTAGCGACAGGCTTCGGTGCAAGAAGTGATTGAGGGTCTGTTATGAACAGATGAGAGACTCTTGTCGCGTTGCTAACGAGCTCGGGCTCTGTTGCAGTAAGACAGGACAAGAGGGGTTTAGCAGGTGAAAGAGAAGTGAAAGTGGGAAGCCGGGCAGGCAGATGCGGAGAAGGCGGAGGTCAAAAGGATCCAATGTACGGACTCGGACAAAATTCAGCGATGATGCAGCAGGTGAAGACGAGATGAAGAAAGGCAGAGATCAGCTCTAAGGACAGTGAATGTAGTGGTCTGTAGCTGGTGAAGGTCGGCGGAGTCCTGAAGATGCAGATGGTGGTTAAGGTGGACCATCACGAGACGATGCGACTTGCGTCACTACGGTGGCAGCGGGCGTGGGCACCACTGGCACCTCCAGCTGGGGAGCTTGGACCAGGCAGGTACGGAGACACGCGAGACACGCGACATCCCCCACAAGAGCCTCAATCAACATCAGCATCAACAGTCAACAATGGATCGTCAACAATTCCGTCAAAGAATTCGTTCACACTCTGCAGATACGCACAGTCGACACTACGCCTCGCTGCCATCTATCCATCCCCCATGAACTTGCCAAACCATCAAAGCATCAGTACCGTTCTAAATAAGTCGTCCCATCATAATCCATAAGTCATATCTCATCACTCGCCCTCGCACATCACCAACCACCAGCCACTCACAAAGGTCCATCGCCATCACCATACTTTGGAACTCCATGTCTATGATGAGCAAGGCTTTGGTCCCTATCATCGTCATCATCATCGTCCACACAAAGTACAAGCCCCAGCCCCAGCCCATCCACGGCGCAGCTCGAGACCTTTGGCTCATCAGCATCACTGTAGCAGTCGTCATCGCCCTCGTCACAGAGAAGCTCAGGACAAGAGTCGTCCGTCGTGATCATCGTATTAGCAAAGTCAGTAAGTTCGCACCCATCTTCGCTGCTCAAGTCGTAGTACATGAGCCCAGGCAGGGAATTGTACGCCAGCGTCAGCGGGTTGGCTAGAGTTCGTTCTTGCGCGATCACAATGCCTGTTGCGTTCTTCTGGACAGGCTGCATGTAGATGCCTGATGCTACGAGATGGATTACGCCCTCCTTGTTTCCTGCGTGCATTAGTTAGTATGCTGCTCAGTGTCTTGTCTGCCGTAGCTGCCGTTTCGTGTGACGGGTACGAGTGAAGAAGACGGCAGGGTGTCAAGACATACGGATGCCCTGCGTGTTTGACATGAGGAACACATCAAAGTCGCACTCATTGCTAATCTGCACCTGGCCTTGCACAGCAATGGGCGAGTCCAGTGCGCCCACCCTCCTAGCAGCTCTGCATAGCATGGCCAAAGCCAGCCCAACACCAAGCATGAGTAATTGCATTGTCGGCGTAGGTATTCAAGTCGTATTGTGCGGGAGAAACAACAGAAAGCTCTAACTGTCTCAGACGAGTCAGAAGTTAACGATTTAGCAGGATATCTCTGGCGGAAGCGGTCGAGATTAAAGAAGAAAGACGGGAACGGGAACGGGAACGGGTCCAAGCCACGACTATATCTATCCATCTCACCTCGCCTACATCATCGCAAGCCACCCTGTATCCCAGCGACAATTCAAAGTTTTGACTTCTTCCTAGGTACGTCAGACAGCCACTTCCGATCGAGAGCCTCCATCGCATCTTCCGCCCGGGTGACGGGCAGGAGAATTGTCAAACCTATCCTGCCTCTGCTCAGGCTGTGTCAGGGTTTCGAGGGTCCGCAGTCGCTCTTGCAACGGGCTGGTCAGATCTGGGCCTCGACGGTGAGATGAGCTGGATATTCTCCTTTAGTACAAGATCTCGATTTATCTTTTCCTTCCACTGACCGTTTCATGCAGATGCTACGGGCAGCGGGTCAAGTCTCCTGTGGTGCTCGTAACTTCTCCAGCGGACTGCATCTCATGTTGTTGTGGTCAGACGACAGCGATATCTGTCATGCAGTGGGCTTTTACTCGTCGTGTTTTGGGCAACGCTCCACTCTCAAACTCGAATGGCATGGTGATGAGGATGCAGAGGAAGCCCCTTCGACGACCCTGTCTCAGTGACAGCCACAATACGCCCGAAGCTTCACCACTCTCCTAAAGCATAGATAGGGTCAGTCACCCAGAAGGCTGTATTAACGACCTTGATATACTTCTTGCCTTTTTTACAACGAATGTCTCATATTCTTACAGCCGCATCCATGACCCAATCGCACGCTATGCAAGATCCAAGCCACGCCCTCTTCCATTTTCCCTTCTAGTCCACTTTAATGCTCCGGTAGATCCGATCCACGAACACGCTCGTGGCCACGAAGCCAACCGTGCCCGTCAGCACAAAGACCAACAGACTGATCAAGGCCGAGTACCCAAGATAGAGTACGCCGCCTGTCCAACTTCCGAAGCTCAGTCTGCTTCCCCAGAAGAAGATCGCATTGAGGAATACGTAGACTGCGCAACTTCCACTCGTGAAGAAGGCGCGCCATTGCCAATGGTAGTTCTCGTTGCAGAGAAGGAAGTAGATGGCCAAAACGGTGACCGTGGCGCATGTTACTATCATCAGCCCGAAGCAGACGAAGAGGAAGCCGAACATGTAGTAAATCTTGGCCGACCAGAGGCTCGACATGATGAAGTAGAGCTCCACAAAGATTGCGCCAAACGGTAGGATGCCAGTCAGTAGTATTGACGGGATCGGACGGTTGAGCCAGCCCATAATGCCTGATCCTTGACTAGCGGCTTCTGGGATTTGGCGAGGAATCTGGTTGGTCCTGACTGGGGGCTCGTACTTTGGTCGGCGCAGCGCTAAGAAAGAGCCCAGAACTGAGAGCGGCACAGAGATCACAAACCAGATTCCGACAATCACGAGCATGGTTGTGAACGGCACTGCGCCTGAAGATCCCTTTACCCACAGGAAGAAGTTTAGCAGGAAGAATGTCGAGAACACGACAATAGGCAGAGCGACAGGAGTGAAGATGATGGCTTGACGCAAGCGATCTTCGCCCCCAAGGTTACGGTAGGTATAGGTGGAGATGTAACCCCCAACAAAGCCGAAAAGCGTGTAGAGCAGGACCATGACGGAGCCTAGCGAGCCTCGATTAGAGGGTGATAGGAAGCCAAGGAGCGCAAATGCGATGGTGAATCCGGTCATGAAGAAGAGTTGAGCACCGTTTCCGACAAGGACAGCCAGAACAAGAGGCATCTTCGGCGGCCGGAACACGTCGCCATGTACGAGCTTCCATCCAGAGTCTTCTTGGACTGTATCGTCGATATCGGCATGACCATTGGCGCCTCCGACATCTTCCAGGACGAACTGATCCAAGCGATTGTACCGTGTGATGTCGCGTTTGAGAGCTCGCACCAGAACAACAAAGACCATTCCCGAAAGGAAGCACACTATGATTGCCGAGTTGACGAGTGAGAACCAGTGAATCTTTGGGTCGTAGACATGCAGGTACTTGTCCCATCTGGTCGCGAATGGCGTTGGCGATTCTCGCCAGAAGACGGAATATGTGAATGTGACCTTGGTGCCGCCATTTTCCTGATCCAAGACAATGACCTTCTCTTGACTAGCTTCGCAGTCTCCCTTGTCACCATCCAAAGCCTTTGCGTCAGCATTTGAGAAGGGCACGACCTCGACGCCAACGACACGATACGTGTCAGCACTGGGCATGTGGTATTCGACGAGGATGTCGTAATGGTTGAAGAAGACGGGCTTCTCCTCATAGACATCTCCTAGCGCAAAGCCTGGGATAAAGTAGACTTCATCGGTTACAACGTCGCGTACGGGCTGGCCAGCGGGAAGTCCGTCAATGAGCCACTTGATGTTGAAGCTTTCTCGAATGCGTTCGTTAACGAATTGTGCGTCTGCAGCCGAGTATTCCTGGGGGCCGCATCCAGGCACAACCTTGCACGTTTCATTGATGCCCATCTTGAGGTCAAAGGGAGATGTCTGTATTCTATCGCCGAAGATGATGCTACCAAGAGATTCCGAGACATCTTGAGGACCATCCTCTGGCTTGCAGAAATGTAGTGCCTCTTCGTAGTAGTCCCATGGTATGACGGAGTGGACTTGCGAGTCCAATGGCGATTGCGAGGGTGAGATGTGGTTTACATAGAGCGGGACCTTGTCGCCATGCTTATACGACGTGGGTATGACACCGGGGAGGTAGAAGGCGGACGATAGCGTCGGCAGGAGGAAGAGCAGGGCCGAATGTAAGTGCGACATGGTGGTCCGCATCGTGCTGGTCCTCACCATGCGCGCAAATTGCTGACGGCTCCGGTTGAATAGCTGTCGAGAGCTTCTATATTTGCATGTCTTGCGGAGATCGCGGTCTTTTGCGATAGTTGGGTCTCGCGCTAGATAACAAAGTCTGGCTCTGTTGAATGGCGAAGGGAGTAGTCAGGGGTTGGCAAGCAGAAGAAGCAACGTGGAAATGGTAGACTGGGAGAAAGATGATGCCGGGATCCAGGGCCATGCGACGTATGCCTTGGCGCGGAACGGCCGTCCGCGTTCTCAGCCCTACAGTACACTTCTTGCTCGCTACAGACAGCACAACGCCACATTGCAGTGAGCGGACATTCACGACAAGGTCAGGTCGGCATTCCGCTCAGAAACGCTAATCTTCTAGGGGACTTCGGGCTCGCTGCCCATTCACGAGCACATTTCATCGTGGTTATACATCACTCATCAAGTCACCGGTTTGGAAAGAGTCACATTGTCCCAGAGCAGGACTATCAAACGTTACGTGCTCCTCGATTGATCAGTGATGTAATCAGCGAAGCTCTAGTCGTTCTTCTCGCCGGGTTTTGCAGAAGAGCACGATCTTTACTGTGAATGCGCTGCAATGCTTGGGTAATCAAAGTCTCGAGTATCATGGCCCTCCTCCACGAAGCACGACCTTCCCAAGCATCTCATCCTCAGGTCTCCCATAGCGCTAGACTGCGCAGCCGCCGTCAGGTCACTTTGACCTTTGCAAAACCAAACCACAATTTCCTCGTAACATCGTACAGTGAGCTTTGCGGACGCTCGCTCATCTTCATAATCGAAAGATAGGATAGGTTGGCCGCAAATCACACCAGTCCGTCATAAAGTGAGAGCGCCGACACGATAGTCTCGTCCTTTTTGGATCCTTCTTTGAACTCTTCCATATCCAGGCTTCCATTCTTGTCCTTGTCCATCATATTGAAGATCTTCATGACACGTTTTTCAGGCGTATCCTCGTCTTCCGGTAGTTTTACCATGGAGCCGACCTGTGCGAGCTGTCAGTGGAGGGGCAGGATGCGCCGCGAATACTTAATACGTACCATTTTGTAGATGGCTTCGACGATTGACAGCATTTCTTGATAGCTGATCTTACCATCGCCATCAATATCGTAGAGCTGAAAGGCCCAATCCAGCTTATCTTCCATCTTGCCTCTACTAGTGACACTGAGAGCGCAAATGAACTCTTTGAAGTCAATGGAGCCGGATTTGTCGGCGTCAAAGACATTGAAGACGTATTCTGCGAATGACGACGGGTCGCCAAAGGGAAAGAACTGGCGATAGATCTTTTGAAACTCATCCTTAGTGAGCATGCCGCTGGGGCAATCTTTTAGAAAACCTGGAGAGGGGATCAGCAGGCTGCGCAGGTCAACGTGTTGGAGAAGGCGGGCACACCCTTGTACCATTGCTGTAGTTCTTTCTTGTCGAAGTGGGTCGCCTTCTGAAGTTCCGCCAGCTCCTGCTGCGACAGCTTGCTCTGACTAGAATGACAGCGTCAGCAAACGCTCGAGGACATGATGGCGCATGGCACGGCACGGCATGGCATGACACGGCATGGTCGCGGGAAGGTGCATGTGGATGGGCATGGGGATGCGGAGGTGGAGGCGGGCCGATGTACGTACGATTTTCCCATGACGCCTGTGAGTAATATAGGATGTGTAGAGAATGGATCGGGACTTGTTTCTCAGCAAGACAGCGTGCCTGAAGACGACGCGGATCGAGGATGTCCAAAGTCGCAAAGTGAAGTCTGGATGGTTCGGCGGGGCGCGGGCGAGGGAGGCTGTGTTCGCGGGGCAAATGCACAAGTGATCGAGGGCCAGTTCCGAGGGGTGTAGGGCAGGATAGAGATAAAAGTCAGAGTCAAGGCAGCTGGAGGAGTATGCTTTGCGAACGAGGAGTCTAGGGAGCAGGTAATGCTCGTGCTGGGGGAAGGCTGTCTGTTCTTTCACTCGCAGCTCCCGTCGCCCTGCGCGTCCAGTTTCATCATCCGTGGTGGTCAAACATTCGGACACCCGGGCATTCGGGGGCGGCTGAGCGCAGCAAATCGAATCGACCTCTACCTTCAGCTGTCTACAAACAGTGTCTACTATGTATCTGTCTTTGCCTCGTTGCCTGTTGCTCCAGAATCGCCTGCTCAGTCGAGAGATACGCTGCAGCACACACGACAATGACATCAGCTCCAGACTGCGGACTACACCAGGGCAAGGATACAGTATCTCATGGCCATCTAGCGCGAATGTCTCCTTGAGCCGCCAACGCTAGCCACCTGACGCTATCACCAAACCTTCAAAAAATTCATGCTCTCAAGTTTGCACCTTGTATATCGTCTCGCAACACCTTTAGTCTCTCGAACGCCCTGCAGCCGCTTCAGAGAACACTAGGTACAATATGGCCGCCGCAAATGTCTGCCAAGTCTGCGAGTCTCCCCTCAAGATAGAATTCATTCCGGATGAAGACGAGGTCCAGTCCTCGTCAGCCGCGCTACAGGTGCCAGACGATGTCATGCTTCTCGCTTGTCAACACCATTTCCACTGGTTTGTGTTTCCTGTTTCTCGTTCCCCACGCAGTTTAAGACGCGTCAGCCGGTTTGCTGTGGCCAACATGCTAATGATCCTGCAGGCAGTGTCTGCTTGACTCCTTCAACAATGCGTGCCCATCGTGCAATACAGACGTGACCACTGGCGCCGAGGACCCTCAGATTCTAGTAAACATCGAGAATGAAGGCGGTGTCTCTGAAAACCAGGACGTCTACCGAGTCCTGGCAGAGGAGCAGTATCTGCGTCATGCCCCAAATGAGCGCAAGGCTCGTGCCTTTCTCGAATTCTGCAAGGAAGGCGATGTCGATGCTGTGGTAGACATGCTGCTTCAGCCCGACGAGGAGGATGATATCGATGAAGACATGATGGATGACGACGATGACGAAGAAGACGTTCCTCAGATGCCGCTGCCTGTCGTGCTCAAGTATCAGGACCCCTTGAACAGCGGTATGACAGCCTTGCAGGCCGCCGTCTTGGCTAACAGCACAACCATCGCTTGGCTGCTCCTATGGGCAGCCAGCTCCCTGGACGCTGCGCACTTTCCAGCAGCAGGTGTCGCCCACGCGCAGCAGGTTGGCATTCATCGCGGACTTACTGATGTTGACATCAGAACACTACGAGATTCAAAGGGAAGAAGCGCAGAAGACATCGCAAAAGAAATCGGCAGTAGTCAGTGGATCGAATTCATCGGAAACCAAAGGCTGGAGTTATAGCCCATGCGGAAGCGCTCGTCGAACACATCAAGAAGAGAAATCAACAAGCTTGAGAGTCGCCTCTACCCGTTTCTAAACCTCGAATCAAGCCCTTCAAACGCCGTGCCTAGATGCCATCGAGTCCCAGAGCGCCGTACATCTGCTGATTGGTTGTTTGTCATCCGCGGCATCGTGGTTGCAGGATTTCCTGGCATACGATGAAATAAATCCAAGCCATTCCCGTGGTTATTCTGCGCTGCAAAAACTCGCTGCTCTGCCCGGCTGCTCACCTCATGGCTCTCCCTCCACACCAACGCGCCTTTTCGAGGCGCAGGTCTTGTATGCGCAACAAAATCTGAAGCGTCCGTCGGATTACGGAAAACTATGGTGACTTTGGAGTTGTCAAGCTTCCGGTACGGGATCTGACCTCGGTAGTCCGCCGCTTGGAGCGTTCGTCCATTGACTCGCGGACCCTGGCGAACCTCTGCGTTGGCCACCACAATCTTGTGAGCGTCACTCAAAGTGAGCTCGCTCATGTTGTTCAGCGGCATGGTAAACCACCGAGCAGAGCGAGTCGTCTCGGGGCAGTGCACCGTCAATCGGATGTCGTTGCCTGTCTCGCCTGGGTGGGTCCACAGACATACTATTACGTCCTTGGATTTTTCTCCAAAGAAGAAGCCGCCGAACTGCGCTTCTCTTGCCGTGCTTGCGTATTGGAGTTCCCAGCCCAAGAGACAGTTGAGAAATACCCCAATTTCCTCGCCGTTCGCTAGATGGAAATTGACCTGCTTGTATTCGATCTTGACTGCCTTGAATTCTGGGCTGAGGTTCAGCTTTGATGGATCTTCTGTGTAGTTTGTCGCCGTAGAAGTATAATGTGGAATCTCAAGCTTCTCGAAGCGTAGCAGCCAGTCTGATTGCCGATCAAACTCCACGTCAAACTCATCCTGTAAAACATAGACGCTAGATCTGAAGGTACCGCTCGGATGGTGATCAATAGTGACTACCGCGCTGTATTTCTCACTAGCGTCCAAGTCTTGCAGACGGAATACACGTATCTCTTGCGTTGTGCCAAACTCCTTCAAGAATTCAAACTGAGGAATTTCGAAACCAGTCTCAAATGGTCGCAGTAGTCGTTCGGCCATCTCCTTTGCTGCTTCGGGAGTCTCGAATCGCAAATTAAGAGACCTATTGGGCTCTGTGTCGTCGTAGATGTAAGACCTTTCAAGCCGATGTTAGCAGAGGCGACTTGCACGGCTGATCAGCTTCAGTCAAGACTCTTACCACGTCGGATTATAATGATCCCTGCTCTTAACTGGTCCATTGGCGCAGTCAGACCACTGCATCTCCATCTCCTTCTCCTTGTATTGGCAGTAGAGGCCTCCAAGCGGTAACCAGTACGAAAGGCACCATGGCTCTGGGGTGCCGGGCGGTGAACTGACGACCAGTCGTCGCGTCATTTTCCAACATTTGTTTGAAATGTCTCCAAATAGACTTATCTCGCAGGAGCCCCTCATTCTGCCAGACATCGAGTGCTCCTTGGGTAAGTCGCGGACGATGGCGCCCAGGTTGTCAATTCTCTCTACTCCCCCCTGGAATATCAAAAACTCCCCTTTACGGGGAAAGCGCTCCTTCATTTGCGAGAAGAAGTCCCGCGGGATTTTCAGGAATGCTTCAAGATCATTGTCATTCAGGAAACATATGTCTGCGCGTTGGGAGGGGAAGTCGAATCGGAACTCCCTTTTTTGTTGACGGCTGTCAAGAGCTTCGAGATCATCCAAAGTCATGACGCGTGACAAGTTCACGGTGCCGGACGAGTTGATCAGGCTAATTCGAATCTCACTTCTTGCGGTTGGCGACCACACAATGAACATGTAGGGAGCAGTGGTGCTCTTGCGGCGGACGTCGTTCGAGCCGATCTGGGCGTTGACAAAGGTACGATAGAGTATCGTCTCTTCGCCTCCTCGTCCGGCATCATCTTCATAGACCGTGATCCATCGCGAAGCCTTGTAATCAAATCGCGGCTCATCCAGACCTGTCGGCATAGCATCATCTTCCTCAACAGCTTGAAAGCGGCGCTCGCTGAAGCAGAAGTCTTTTGCCAGTAGCTTGGCATCGGCCAATTCGCTTGTGTCTTGTTGCTGGAGGTCGTATTGAATGCTCATGGACAGGTCAAACAAGACTTTCGACTGCGCCTTGGTGAAACGGCCTTTGTTCTCGTCTTCGTTCTCAATGTTGACCAGATGCATCACCAGCGCACGGCTCTTCAAAAGATCGACGAAGACCTGTTCGACGGTGACACTAGATGGCCAGGTCGGCCGGTTGCGTGTCCATGCCTCTGGCGAATGCTCCTTCAGAAGCGTATGTATGCGCTGCGACTTGAGGTTCCACCTGTGTACCATTAGCCCCTGTAAAAAAGCCTCCGGAGTTGCGTTGCGATGCTCACCAGACTGCACGCGTTAGTAAATCTGTGGTAGAACGGGCTACCATGGCGGATAGATTGTCCCTGAGTTTATCTTCGAAACATTCTATGTTTCGACCGACTGCCATTGTAGTCTCAACATCGAGCATCTCTTGTTTGCTCAAAGGATAGAGGGTCTCAAAGTGCTGGCTATGGCCCTCCCCCGCCGCGAATAGACCTTCCCTCTGAAAACTGATCGAAGACCGGTGTTGCTGGCTTGACCGTCTGTTGGCAAAGGCCTGATTTGTAGAATCCGAGCGGGTAGGATTTGACCGTGACGGTCGCGAATGCCTTGCGTTTGTTGACCGAGGTGCATCGTGACTTTTGGGCTGTGTAAAGGGGTCGCATGCCTCAATATCTTCTTCAGAGTCCTCTATCGATACGTGGCGCGGGACTTCTGCCGAGCGCCTGTAGTCATCCGGCAGGTCCTCCTGCTCCAGATGAGCGCCATCAGGTATGCTGCGCCTTCCAGAGCTCCTCCGTATCGAGACTGAGCCACGTTCTGAGTCCAGGGTCTGTATTCTTTGTAGCCCATGTAGAAACGAAGGCGTTTCGTAGCTCCCACTCTGCTCCAGATAGAGAGCCTGCCTCTGGGCTTCTGGATGAGCGCTTGACTCAGGCACAATGCCGAGTCGTGAAGAGTTGACGGTGCTGAAATGGACACCGGAAGCAGGTGGCTGAGGTAGAGCGGACAAGGTGTGCACTGTTTGTTCGATTTGCAAGGCAAGCATGAGCTGTTTTCGAGTCTCGAATAAGCGCTTTTGGCATTTAGAGATAGGGCCCTTGTCTTTGGTGTATTGAAGCTTGCTGAGCCACTGGCCCCGTTGCGAAAAGGCTGGGCATGACAGTTAGTCTCGTTTTCACAGTGCGCTTGCAGAATTGTGCGCCATACCGAGCTTCTGATATTTGACGACTATCGGCTCAAATTGCTGGAGAGCTTCAAGCGAATGGCGGATGACTGTCTGCAAATGCTCGACAGTGGGCTGATCAAGATCCAAGAGTCCCCATTGCTTGTATGTGTCAGAACCACGTCGATTAGCGGGGGTCGCACTATCTTACAGAGCCCAAGCGGTAGATGGCATTGCGCACGGCAAAGATGTCCTGGAGGAGGTTCTTAAAATCCTCTGGAGCGTTCTGCACCTGCTTGCCTATAGTTCTTTGTCAATGGCCGCTCAGAGGCGCGCGAGGTGCCGCAGCATTAAAGTACGCACCTTTGTTGTATAGATCATAGGCGAGCCTGATCAAGGCCAGAGTGTCACCTGCGAAGTGCAAATTAGTGGACGCTATCTGACGCTGTCTCAGATGGCGGAGGCGTACCGACTGGCTGATAGAAGGACATGATGTGCTGTCACTTTGTGGGAAAGTTCGACTGGAGAGGGTCAAGGTCGAATCGGGATATATAAACAAGTGAATAGTCGCCATCAGGCCGGGACAGCAGGCAACGAGTAGCCAGATACGGGTTCGCGTAGCGGTCATCTTGCCTGTGGAGCGGCAGCCGGGCACCGTAGTACAAACAAGACTAGCGACACATTGCTCGCACTAAAGTATTGAAGTGAGGCGGTATGCGCGCACAGGTCAAGCCACATTTCTGGGGGCCATTGCCGGCACAGTGAGCCAGGCGTGCCACCCAAGCGAGGAGTGTGGGGATAAAGTTCGACTACGTGAGCACGAACAGCTGATCGTGTGCCGCATCGTGAACTGAAATGCACTGGATCTTGATGGAGCGTACGTCAAGTGGGGGGGAGAAGCGTGCGAAGAAGAGCCTCGAGGGCTCTCGCGAAGAATCGGAGTACGTACCCGGACCCTACCTGCCATGTCCGCCTAAGCGAGCCGACTTGTCTTTGAAAGGCTTGAATGATGTGCGCGGGCGCTCCTGCCGTCGAGCAGGATACATTCAAAGTGGCAGCCTCCGGAGGGGAGCGATGACATGTGCGTCTGCGTCGTGCCTGTGCCGCTAGAATGAGGCTGTGCAATACCATCAGTCGCTGGAAGTCGCTGGCATGCGTTCGTATATAATTCTTGGCTATACAAGGCAAAGTGTGAGCAGAGTCCAGCCTACGGCGATCCGTTCCATCAGCCATTCTAGAAGCTTACCTCGTCACCGAGGCACGTTTAGTCCGTCGCGCTTCTCGCTTCCTGGGCATCTGGCATGTGGTGCCGACCGGTTCGCTGTTTCAAGTTCACTCTTGTCAGCCCCTGGTCGACCGATCCAAGTCACCGCGTAGCCATACGTGCGCGGACATCCAGCGCCATGTTGCTTGTCGCAAGGCAATGCGCAAAAGGGTGGTCGATGATCGCAGTGATGCTATTTAGGAATCTTGTCCATGGGGCTGTCTAGCTGCCTCGTAGACGACAGCTGCAGTTGCTAAGAATAAAATAGGCAACCTGCGGCGACTGCTCAGTCATGTGGGCTGCCTAAAGAATGTACCGCCAGCGTCGAAAGGTTTCTTCCTGGCTGGGAGCTTGTCAACGTGCAGCTACGGCTCAAGTCGCGTCATCAAAGATTGCTGTAGCTCAGCGACAGGCACAAGTCACTTGTTAAACAAATGTACGAGTAACGGACATTGTGTTTCGAGGCTCTTCTGCCGTGTCAGCATTCAATGGAGACTTCATCTACGTGGTCGCATGGTAGTTGTGGATCTCCGCAGGCGGAGATCTCATCGGCGCCATCCGTCACGAAGAACGGCACACTCAAGCCTTAGGGTCCTTTGGTAGATGTCTGATTGTTCCAGCTTCGCTCCTCCCTAGTTGCTTTTAAAATGGCCAGCAGCGAGCACTGGGCCAAGGGCGGCTTCCTCGATAAACTTGTCAAAGTCGTAACGCATGCGACTGAGCGCACCAACCGGCTTGCCGTCTGCTGGAGCATACTTCTTGACATCGAAGCCCTGAGGCTCTTCGAACAAGTAGAAGGCATATCTGTGGGGACCGCTTGGTGGGGGCGGGGCGGGGCCGATGTAGTCAGCAATAAATGGGGCACTGATGGTCAGATTTCCTGACGCATCAGCCCTGAGACCTGGCTGGTTCCAGTGGAGAATTGGACTGAGGATTGGAAGCGACTGAAAGGGCGCGTCTAGGTCAAGTGAGATGACAAGGTAGGTCGATCCGGCTTTGGCGCCCGCCCAGGAGACCTCGGGGGCCTTTTGAGCGTCTTAGAATTCTTCAGTGAGTGCAGAGTGAAGAGAGGGGTGGATGGCGTCGTACCAGCCTTGCCAATGAACTGTGCGTTCTCGACCGGCTTGCCGTTGAGGGACAGAGTCAAGAGCTTGCTCTTGTCAGTCTCAGCGGCTGCAAGAGCCTGAGTTGCAATTTCGGTAGAAGGGATATTGGTCAAGAGGCGTAAAGTGTGGATCTGCGTTGCAAGACGATAAGGAACGGGGCGTGTCGACAGGTATTCAACACGTTGGGATGGGAGCTTATTGTGAGCCTGCTGCGAAGGGCAGATTCCAACAGCGTATAGCGTTGTCTATCGACTCGACGTGTCCGTGTACGACCTCTGGTACATTCCAGAGCCCTAGCAGCAGCCCGCCTGCTCGGTGCTTCAGGACCGCTGCCCATCACACGTCAAATTCCACTTACGTTCAGACTCTGAAAACGAGGTCTGCTCGACATCGCTGTCGGTCGTCTTGAGCCACGACCACGGAGGATAGTTACGCCGAGACAGCCACACGTGATGACGTGACAATGAGGATCTGGCGGCAACGCGTCATGGCCTTGACTCTGGCCTCCAGACGCACGAGAGGCTTGCAGCTTGCTGCAGAATGATCGACAAGCGCAACCAGGAGCGCTTCACTGATCGTGTCAGTGTCTACGTTGAGAATCGCCCCTCATATCCTTCAGAGGCTATCACTCGTGTGATCGATGAGTTCCAGCTCCAGGACAGACCAGTAGTCATCATCGACCTTGGCTCAGGCACTGGCATCTTCAGCAAGCAGCTCCTCGATGCTTTACCTCAGTCGACAGTCGTGGGTGTGGAGCCGAACGAGGCCATGAGACTGGCTGGCGACGATTCTCTGCAGGAGTACAGAAATTTGGGCCGGTTCAGGTCTATCCAAGCCGACGCTGAAGAAACTGGTCTTCCAGCTCACTCGGCAGATCTCATCGTTGCTGCAACCGCCTTCCATTGGTTTGACGGCCCTCGGGCTCGAGCGGAATGCGTTCGCTTGCTGCGTCAGGATAAGAGGGCGGGTGTGGCCCTGATCTGGAACCATCGGCAGGGCATTTACAAGAGCGACTCGGTGACGCCGTTCATGGCTGGCTACGAGACTTTATTGAAGCAGCACAGTCGGGAGTACGCCGCGAAGAAGACGCACGCAAACATCGACGCCGGTGTTCTGGAAAGCTTCTTTGGATCTGCCGACTACCGAGCCTTCGTATGTGACAACGTCTATCGTCTCGATTTCGAGCAGCTCCAGGGACGCATGCTGTCATCGTCCTATTCTCCGCATCCAGGCGCCGAGGGCCATTCCGAGCTGGTGTCGGGCCTACGGCAGCTGTACGAGACGCAGGAAATGACAGACCATGGCTCAAAAGGCGTTGATTTCGTCTATCTCACCCGACTGTTTCTCGGCAGACCCAGTCCAGACTAGACTGTTTGTTTTTAGCCTTTGGCAGCGACTGTGGAAAACGACATCTCCACGCGGCAGAATTAGGGCTAGGGGCTAGTTTTACTCGATCAAAACTGCTGATGGGCTGACTGGACAGTCGGCTGGGGCCCTTATCAAGACTTGGCGTTGCATTGTCCAATCCATGACTCGGAAGCTCCCGCCCTAGGCCATCATCGTGCGAGATAAGCTGGAGATACGCTGCTTGTCTGGAAAAGTCCACGCTGCAGCCCTCACAGGGCCAGGCAAGTCTCTCGTCTAAGTACACTGCAGCGACGTCGGCACTTCCCTGCTTCAATTCATACAAAAGTCGCCTGCTCCTCCCCCCTTGTTGCTTTATGATCATTCAGTGCCCGCAAACAAGCCTAGCACGCTAACATCTCTTTCTACAATGGGTGTCAGACAACGCATCTCTCGCGCAGCTGAGAAGCTTGCCGTTGAGAATGAACCCGGCCTATCCCATTCTCAGCTTATGCTCACCAACCACGACTTGAAGCCCGTCGAGCCTGAGCGCCGTCAATGGTCCACCATCAACTATGTCAACTTTTGGATATCCGACTGCTTTAACATCAACACATGGATGATATCCTCATCCATGATTGCTGCTGGCTTGAGCTGGTGGCAATCATGGCTCTGTGTCTGGATTGGCTACTTTGTCGCCGCTTGCTTCATCGTTGCAATGGGTCGCATCGGTACGCAGGCTGCGCTTTCATCAAGCAATCTGATCATACTGACAGAGCTCAAACAGGTGCCATGTACCACATCAGTTTCCCCGTTGTAGCAAGGTCTTCCTTTGGTATCTTTGGCTCCCTCTGGCCTGTCCTCAACCGAGTTGTCATGGCTTGTATCTGGTATGGTGTCCAGTCCTGGGTCGGTGGAGAGTGCGTCTTCCTGATGATCCGCTCTATCTGGAACTCATTCAACGACCTTCCCAAGACCATCCCCGCCGCCGGTATCAAAAACGACGCCTACTTCATCAGCTTCATCCTCTTCTGGGTCTGCTCGCTGCCATTCCTTTGGTTCCCCGTCCACAAGATCCGCCATCTCTTCACTGTCAAGGCTTGCGTGGTCCCTGTCGCAGGCCTCGCCTTCTTCGTCTGGGCAATTGTCAAGGCCAAGGGCATCGGTCCGATTGTGAGCCAACCCGCCACCGTCTCCGGCTCTGCGCTTGGTTGGGCGTTTGTGGGTGGTGTTATGAGCAGTATCGCCAACTTCGCAACGCTGATTGTTAACGACCCTGGTAAGTCACATCCGTCACATCCCCATGACCCAAGATCAATTTTACTGACGCGCGACAAATAGACTTCACCCGTTTCGCGCGCAAGCCCTCTAATGCCCTCTGGTCTCAATTGATCACGATTCCTCTTGGATTCGCCATCACCTCTTTCATCGGTATCATTGTCTCCTCGTCTTCTCGCGTAATTTTTGGCGACTATCTCTGGAACCCTCTTGACCTTCTCAATGCCCTTTTAAACGAGGGCGGCTCCGGCAACCGTGCTGGAGTCTTCTTCATCTCCGCCGCATTCACCCTCGCACAACTCGGCACCAACATTGCCGCCAACTCTGTATCCGCAGGAACAGACATGACCGCTCTGCTACCGAAATACATCAACATCCGCCGCGGCAGTTACATCTGCGCCATTGTCGGTATTTGCATCAACCCTTGGTACCTTCTCAGCTCCGCCAGCCAGTTCACCACCTATCTGTCTGCGTACTCGGTCTTCCTCTCTTCGATCGCCGGTGTCATGATGTGTGACTACTACGGCGTTCGCAAGGGCTACATTCAAGTCTTGGACCTGTACACTGCTCGCAAAGACGGTCCCTACTGGTTCACGTACGGTTGCAATTGGCGCGCCTACGTCGCCTACGTTGCGGGTATCCTGATCAACGTGGTCGGCTTTGCCGGCGCTGTCGGAACCCCTGTGCCTATGGGCGCCACGTACATTTACAACCTAAACTTCTTCACGGGTTTCATCGTCGCGTGGAGTGTTTACTGGGTGCTCAACTACTTCTTCCGCGTTCCTGCCCGCAGCGAGACATGGCTCGAGGTTGGTGACGCCATTGTTGACCCTGTGCTTGCCGATGCTGGCCGTGTCGACTATGATGAGGAGAGGGTGGGCGAGCTGGATAGCAAGAACGGCAAGACATTGGCCATGGCACGGGCTGATAGCCCTTGAGTGATTATGGTTCTGGTTGTTGTAGATATAGACGGATGTTGGGAAAAAGTCTTGATGATACCCTTATGAGTCATGAATATTCTTGTAGCTGGCGCAAAATGATTTTATCGGATATTCAATTGATGAATTTTCTCTCTCTCTCTCCCCCCCCTCTCTCTCTCTCTCTCTTTTCGGATAGTGTATTGCTTGTGCCTTAAGAACATCAAGCTCTTTCTCATGTATCTCGATTCTGTATCCTCAAGACATTGACTCTCCTTTCATCAGAGATTGCTATTCGTTTTCCTCTGAAGACAATAATTATCTTCTGTTGTCCAAAAAACCAAACAGTGGCACTCAAATCCAAAACCCAAAGCAAGCAGAAGAAGAAGAAGAATTTTATAAGTCGAATCATAATCATTATCATTATCATAAATAGTCATAGTCATAATCGTAATCATAATCATCCCTCATATCTCATGCACCCAATCAAACATCCAGTCGAACTCCCTTGATCCCCTTGCCCACATCCTCATACACAACCCAAACCCGATCCATTCGATCATCACTTCCATCATCTTCGCCACTCGACTTCGAACCTCCATCCCACGTCCCACTCCCCTTCCGAAACCCCTTCTCATCAAACAACCCCATCCCCTCATCCCCAACACCCAGCCCTCCTCTGCCCGCAAACCTCCCACCTCCGCACCCCCAGCGCTCATAATCCCCGGCCAATTACTCTGCACCTCGCCAACAGTCATCTTAGACCCCCATGTCTCGCCCTCGTCGTCAGAAATCAAAATCTTCGCCTTTGCGCCGTTGATCCAGTCGTGCGTCTTGCTATCTTCGTCCGTCATGAAGCTCACGACGAGCCGTCCGTCGGAGGAGCGCGCAATCTGCGGGCTGCCGGCGGTGGACCCTGCGCCTGAGGCGCGGTAGAGGAGTTTTCTGTTCGTCCAGGTTGCGCCGTCGTCGGGGGATGTGACTGAGTGTAGGGACAGGGTTCCCGTGATCTCCGTTGACTCGAAGACTGCGATGAGATTTTTGCTCTGCTTGCTCGAGGTGAGGGTTGTTCCGTTGGCGTTGGCGCCGAGTCCAGGAAGTGTCGAAGCCGAAGCAGCATTCGACGAAGGACCATAAACCGGTCCCGCAGGCGCAGGCGCAGCATCGCGAGCCTTCACCTGCACACCACGTCCAGCGCCAGAATCCCGTACAATGACACCCAACATCCCATCCCTCGCCTCCACGCCAGCGCCCGTAAACACACTCGCGGCACCCCAAGTCTTGCCCCCATCCGCACTGACCTGCCGCACAGAATCCTGATCAGACGCACTATTCTCCCGACTGTAATAAATCTGCAGCTCCCCGTCCGCGCCAAGACGCAAAAAGGGCTCCCACAGACCCCAGGGCGCGTCCTTGGTCGCGGGCGTGCTAAGGTACGTCCACGTGCGCCCGCGATCATCACTGTACGAGAGCGAGATGCGGAAGAGCGTGTACTCGCCGTTTGCGCGGCGGTCGTGGTCGCGGTACGCGAGCAGCAAGCGGCCCGAGGGGAGGAGCAGGGCAAACGGGTTATCGAGGTCGTGCGTGGCTGTGTCGCGGGTTAGGGCCGTGGCGTGGGGGACAAATGTCTGTCCATTGTCTGACGAGAGAGCGAGGGAGAGGGAGGTCGTTGGGCCGGTGAAGTTGGTGTATGTTGCTAGTATCTGATTTGAGGGCAGGGGCATCAGGCGGGGATACGTGCCGCTGGGGACGATGGTGTGCGTGGACAGGATGCTGGCGTTGGCTGGCGCGGCAGTGATTGCTTTACTTCCGGTCTCGGTTGAGTTTATCAGCGTTGTTAGGTTCGTTGCAGGCGTCAGTACTTGGACAATGGGGTTGCTGGATGGGTCGATGACGATGGGGACTGCGTCGGGCACTTTGAAGATTTGCTCGCCTGCTGGAGTGTTCAGGTTTATTGTTGTGTCTCGCGCTGCTCGGTGGAGAGGGAAGCCGTTGGCAGCGTCGAGCGTTGACAGGAGGAGGACAGCAATGGTCGTTAGCTTTGGCAGTCTTGTGAAAGACATGATTGAGTGTGGGTGGAAGGGCAGTGTGTGCTTCTGCTCTGTCCAGGAAGATGAAGATGTCCTCTCAACAGCACCGCAATGAGGCCTACCTTTTATACACATCTGCCATGAGGTTTCTGCAGGCTGGGACAGTTTACGGAGGAGGCTCTTTCGGGACTTGTGTGGAGACCTGGGATAATCCTCCGCTTTGTATGGGCAGGGAAATGGTACGAATGGCAAGGATTGTCTCAGGAACGCCAATCAGCCATCCACCAAGCCACATCCGCGCGGCAGATCCACATAGCCTTATAGTCAGGCACACAGTAAGCAAGCCAGTAAACAATTGCAAACAGAACGCGGAGGTGGAAATGACCATATGGTCGTGAATCAATTGCAACCTGTCGGAAAGCGTCATTAAGTATGCTTGCATTAGCAATAGTCAGAAGCTCAAAGGTGACACGCTGATGCCAGTCCCGATAGCAACGCAGGTATACTCGCATGGGTGTGAACATTGCCGCCGTGAGCGAGTCTCGAACGCTCTGCCCATTGTTCTTTGCCGTTTGAAAGGCTGTGGACGTTGAAGTTGCGCTGGTGGAAATTCCCGAGCGCCACACCCAATCCTCCGGGGCAGCGCAGGTGGTCAGGACA
The DNA here is from genome assembly GCA_023512835.1 of Taxillus chinensis. NCBI lineage: Eukaryota > Viridiplantae > Streptophyta > Magnoliopsida > Santalales > Loranthaceae > Taxillus > Taxillus chinensis. Next base: position 115,123 of record JAKCVP010000288.1, read on the forward strand.
AATCCTCCGCGCATGCTGCCCTCAGACCCTCACGAAGGATGCGCGAGGGCTCATCGGAGAATGGTGATTGTTGTGCGGCTGTACCTGAAACTCGACGGGGCTGATGCGAACGGGCGTCGGCAGGAACGTGTGAGCACAGCTGGCTGCAAGATAGTATGCACGTTGCAGCGCTAGACAAGGTGAGGGAGAGCAGGCCATAGCGCGCGAATAAGGGTTTATGAGATGCATTCATCAGTCATCCCATGTAGTCGTCAGGTCTGTGCTCCTGCACTGGGCTCCTCGGAAGCCTCGACGAATTCGGACTCAGGACTAGTCGCCGCTTCCTCAGTAGGAGCGACGTCCGACTCGGTGGGTTCTGGCTCTAGTGGAGGCTCCCAGGCGGCCTTGTTTCCTGTCCAGATGGCCCTAATCGCATTGTCATCATTGGCCAGTCGTTGGCGCTCAACTTCCTCGATGCCTCCAGTCTTCTTCAATTTGCCTTCTTCCACAAAGTTGCCCAGTTCTTGCTTGAATGCACCGTCTTGCCTGCTCTGGAGCTCCAAGATTCGAGCCTTTTCTGCTCGTTCAATCGCCTCGAGCCGAGATTCATGGTTCGGTTGCAGTGCCTTGACCTCGCCCAACAGGCTGTCCTTTGCTTTGAGCGGATCCACGTCAACTGCTGCAGCGCCGAGGGTCCTAGATGTCTGCCTAGAGCCACCAGTACCCTGCTTGCTAGCTTGCTCAACCAGCGAGAAGGTCTGCGCGGCTTTCTCCAAGTCGTCTTCCAGATCTGCAGCCAGTTCTTCTTGTAATTTGAGCACGTTCTGGTCGTCCATGATCGCCTCAAGCTCCTTCTCGCTGACCTTCTTCCATATCGGCTTCTCCTTCTTCATGTATTCACGGAGCTGAAGGAGATCCGCAGTTGCGGAGGCGATTTCCCTATGTACCTGTTCAATCTGTCTCGGCAGTGGCTTGACACCTCGGGTGGCAATATCCTTCCGCAGGTCTTCAACGAGGTCTTGCAGGTCATCGACACGATTGATGATCTTCTCGGAGTTATCTTGTAATTGCTTCTTGCCCTTGTTCACATACGTTCTTCCATTTTCGCCCTCGAGTGACGGTTTAGATGCCTTAGCTGCAACTTCCTTGATGGTGGCTGCTTTTGCACGAAGCGCTGACATTGACGATTCCATGTCAGACATGTGCGTGCTGTAGGTCTGCTTGAGAACGGCAAATTCTCGCCGTAGGCTTTGCAGCTCCGTGACTTGGCTGGGACTTCCTCGAGTAGATACCGTTGGTACACCAGCCCTCGGATAGCCAACCGGTGGTGATGCTGGAGAGGCAACAGCTGGCGGAGCAGTCGCAAGGCGTGCGAGCTCCTTGGCAGCATCTTGTTGACGGTCTGAGACCTTTTGCAACACCGTCTGATTGTCAGTCAGAGCATTTCGAACCAGGTCCATGACAGATTTGAGTCCTCCAAAGCCATCATCAAAGTGTCGTTTAACCTCGTCCAAATCATCTGTGTTGAGGACCAGGATAGAGTTCTCTTTGATGTCGTTCAGATCTTCGAGCTCATGCTTGATTCCTGACTCAGCGTCCTGAATATAGATTTCGGGCAGGTCGACGCCGTTAGAGTGTGTGTTCCACGCGAACTTCTCAATAAACGCCAGCTGCAGTCGAGCCAGTGTCAGCTCTGCATAGCCTTCGGACAGCACGCACTTCTTCACACGCTTCTTGTACTGCAGGAACAGGGTCAATGGGCCAGTGCTTGTCGGCCGCGAGTAGTCAGTCGTGACTTCTGGAGGGGCTTCTTCTGTAACTTTCACCTCGGGCTCCGCTTCTGCTGTCTTGGGCTCGATAGCCTCGGACTTCTCGGCTTTGTCCTTGATGGGAGACTCTTCAGGAACAAACGATGGCACCTCGAAGTCTGTGGGCCCGGATAAATTGGCGCTCATGCGGGAGGAAGGTATTTCGATTCCAATGCCTATGCCCGGCGCATATTGCTCAGGCTTCTTCGTAGGCTCCTTTGGAGGCTCTTGCGGAGCTGGTGTCTCAATGAACGGTGCCTGTGTTGTCAAGGAGCCGGCATCAGACGGCTTGGTACGCACACTAGGTTGGCGATTGGGAGATGTATCGGTACTTAGACTTGTCTTTGACTTTTCGCGAGCATGGAGCTGCGAGCCCCTCATGCGAGAAGCATAGACTGATTCTCGCATATCTCGACCTCTATTTGGGATAGGAGAATGCTGAGGCATGGCTGGCATACCAATTGACGTTGTGCCGAGATGCTTTTGTATTTGATAGGCAGAGAATCTCCGGGACGCCCTTCGTTCCAGCTCTCCTCCACGCTGAAGCTGAGCAAGCGCATCGGCTTCGCGAGGCGGGGGCTTGAGGCTTGTCTCATGTACAGGGGTCAGAGGACTGGCATTCTTGCTCAGATCTGTAGATGCGTCCAGCTGGCTTGTCGTTACAGAAGGAGGCATGCTGCTGGGCGCTTGAGCGTCGGGAGGAGGTGCTACATTCGAGGTGTGTATTGCCCGATTCCGCAACGACTGTGAGTCTCGTCGTGTTGGTGAGATCCTTCCGGGAGTAGGGGCGGAGGCTTCAGTGTATGCAGGTGGTTGAGCCTGATCCTCTACGCTGTCTGTGCGTGGTGGTATGAAGCTGCTTCTTGAGGATTGCCGAGCGACAGTGTCATCGGTGGCTACGAAGCCATTGGAGCTGCTCTGGCGCAGCGAAGACGAGGAGAAACTGCCTTCGCGTGTTGAGCTTGTCCGCTGACGTAACCTCTGCTGTTTGCGTTTAAGGCCATGTAGCAAATTGATGATAATGTCACGTATGCGTGGCAGGTAACGATCCAAGCTTTGCTGAGAGGCTTCTTGACTAAGGGTGTCTTCAAGTATAGTGCGCAGGGTGTCAGGCACGGGACCAAGATCGGACGTGTCGATTCCGACGGTGGTGAAAGAGCGACATGCTATGTTGAACTCGTAGCCAAGTCTCACGTAGACGTCTGAGACCTCATTTTCAGTGGCGCTGCCCCGGGACCATTGCGTCAGCGTCTCGAGCAGCTGTTTCGTGGCGACGAGGAGGTGGGTGACGCTCTTTTCTATTTGCGAGGCCTGTTCCTGGGGCTGGAGAGACAGAAGGTTAGTTGGTACATCGTACTGCCTGAGCGGTGGGATCGGGGCTACTACATTATTACTACGGGTGCTCCTGTTGGAAGGCCTGCCGCTGCTAGAGCCAGCAGAGCTGGTGCGCGCGCCGACGCTGGAACCATTGGCGGTGGTGCTCATTGCTCAGATGCGCAGATGCGCAGAATGGGAGATGCGCGAGGCGGAAGGTTTTGAAAGAGCGCAGAGGCCAGTAGGCATGTGGAGAATTGGACCGGCGAGTTGTAGAAGGCTCGTCGTTATAACGGCGTGGATGGTGGACGGCGGAGAATATGTAACGCGCGGGTGTTGTGTGCGCAACGTCTAGAGTGTTGTGAAGCACAGCATCACCAGAGACAGAGGGTGCACACGGGTAGGGGCGGTGCAGCGGTGCCTGGGCTGGGTGCAGAGATGACGATGGTGGGAGGGAGAGAAGGGAAGAGGAAGTGGAGGAGAAGTCGCGCGTGCTCGGAGTCTGTGGTGGTAGGAAGGTGGTAGCTTGCAGACATGGTGAGATGACAAGGCCTCTACTGGGGGGGAAAGGGTCAACACTTACGAGGATGCGAAGCGAAGAGGACGATTAGGCAAATTAGGTATCAAGAGACTACTAGTATAGGTGGGCAGTGGAAATGGAGAGGGAAAGGGGTGTGGTGAGCGGGCGGGCGATGTAACTTTCGCTCAGTAGTGAGTTCGGTGTGAAGTTAGTTGAGCCGCTTCCCATAACCTCCTCTCCATATCCTCTCCATCCCATCCCTCGAGCCCTCAGATCCACCGATCGAGAAGCGGACGTCGCGACTGCTCATCCAACGCCCGCATCCCCGCTGCTTCTCATCTGCGCCATCCAGACAGAGAGAAAGAGAGTGGAGTCCCGCGTCTGAGCAAGCGCCGCCGCCTGGCTGGCTAGGAAAGTGGTCGACTCGTCAGCTGTTGTTTCTCTTCTACTGCTGCAATCTCTCTCCATTGCCCCCATCCGCCACACTCCATTCTCTCCCACGCGGAAGCCCCCCCTGCCCGCCGTGCTCTGGGCGTTGGCTCGTTGCTGAACCACAGCCATGGCCTCTGCAACTGCCCGCGCAGCGCCTGCTGCCGCTGCACCTGCTGCTGCTCAACCCGCCCAACCACCTCCCTCGACATCCTCGTCCCCAGCACCCGCTCTCCCCGCCAATCGTCACTCAAGACCTGCTACAAACGGCGTGACCCCTGGTGGCCCAGCTCCCACGCTCTCCTCCGCCGAATCACAGACGCCTGTCCAACACGCCCACGACCGCTTGCTGTTCCTCGTTGCAAACTTCATTGGCTGCACCGCACAAGTCACCCTCAGGTCGGGCGACTGCTTCACCGGCATCTTTTCCGCGCCCACCCTCGATCTTCCTGACCTGCGTTATGCCTTCAAGATGACAAAACGACTGGCTTCTGCTCACGCAAACGGCAATCAAGACTCTCCATACGTCGGCGCTGGCGACGATCATCTGATGCTGTTTGACGTTCGCGACGTTACCGACCTCCACGTTGCAAATGTATCACTTGACAAAGTACAGAGCAAGCCCGCCAATGGTCTGCGACCCCTCGCTTCGCGTCATCACTCCCTCGCTAACTTTTCCTCTAGGGGCTGCTGCCTTTAGAACCGACACCGATATTTCGGGCCATGCCTCTCGCTTCGGTGCTGAGAGAGAACTTCAAAAATGGGAACCTGCCAACGCTGACATGACCGTCTCCTTCACAAACTCGAATCGTCCCTGGGACCAGTTCGAGGCCAACGAACGCCTCTACGGGGTCAAGTCTGACTACAAGGAGGATCTGTACACCACCTCGATCAACAAGACCGATCCGGGATACAAAGCCCGCGTCCTCGAGGCCGACCGCCTTGCTCGCGAGATCGAAGGCCAGACAAGCTCCAACATCCACGTTGCTGAAGAGCGTGGTCAGATTGCACAAGGCTCCCAAGACGTCGGTGAAGAAGAACGGTATAGACCTCCTTACCCTGCTGGCCTCAACATGCTTGCTAACCTACATCTCGGAAGATATTCCGGCGTCGCTCGACCTGTCTCCTCCTCTCAGGCAGGCAATCGCTACGTGCCGCCGTCTATGCGTGCTCCAACATCTCAGCCTACCGTTCCTGGCGCGCCTTTTGATCCAGCCATCATTCATTCGCAGCTCAAGTCCCCTGACTCGCAGGCTGTCTCCAAAAATAAAGCTGCTGCTCCGACCTTGGCCCCTGCTGCAGACGTTGCGGCAAAGGAGAATGCGCCACCTGCTGCACAGGCCGAAGCGGCCACGGGACAGGAGAGGCCCTCGACACAGGCGAAAGCTACTGATGTCTCTGATGCAGCTCCGCAGAAATCCGCGGCCACTATCGCCAAGACCCGATCCCCTGCAAATGCGGGACCCGAGAATATTACGCAAAATGTCGAGAAGGAGGTCTTGCGGTCTTTCAAGGCATTCTCGGCCGACGAGCGATTGAAGATGCAGGAACGGCAGCGTGCTCAAGCCCGGAAGGAGAAGGATGTCAAGCTCAATGATTTGAAGAAATTTGCCATGAATTTCAAGCTTCGGACTGATGTCCCGCACGATATGCTGGGAATCTTGGCAAAGGACAAGACCAAACAGCAAGAGATTGCTGAGAAGGCGAAGCGTCAGGCTCAAGAGGCTCTGACCGACAAGCCAAAGTCGTCCTCAAGTGAAGCCTCCTCACAGCCTTCAGAGCTCCGCGCCGACACTGCTGCCGCTGCCGCCGCTTCAGTCGCTGCGGGTCCCCGCGGGCCTAGATCTGCGCAGGGGATCAAACCTCCCAATGCATTCCCACCACAAAAGGGCTCACAGGCGCGACCACCTTCCGGCACGCTGGGCCAGCGTTTGATGGCAAATCAACGCGACTTGCAACAGGCCGCAGCAGCAAAGCCTGTTCCCACTGGTCCGGCAGCCGGCGTTATAGACCGCGAAGGTGCTCAGACGCCAAGCTCGACCGTGTCTTCCAAGTTCAATGTTCGCGCAATGGAGTTCCGCCCGAACCCGGCTGCATCTTCCTTCTCCCCTGGCACGCAACATCGTATGCCGGCTTCGCCAGCGACACCGGCCAAGCAGCCGGTCGCTGCCCGTCCGCAGCGCGTCAGCTTTTTCGGCGACAGCAAGCGATCGACAGGACCCAAGAAGTCGATCAAGGATGCCTTCAACCCGATCCGACGCATGAAGAGCGAAGCCGAGAAGGAAAACAAGACCAAGGACTATGCAAGCAATGGCGGTATCCCCAACGCCTTCCGTACCGCCCCAACGTGGGATGTGCAGAAGGGCTATCAGGAGAAGTCTTACAAAGACATGTTTGAGAAATCAGTCCCACAACCAAGCATGCCGACTAGCAACGGCCCTATGCCTCATCATCACCAGCTTCCGCCACATCTCCAGCCAGGTGCGCCTCAGATGCCAATGCCCCCACAAGGGCCGCACCAGCAATTCCCGCAATTTGGTCAGCCCAACGGCGACCATCGCTTCGACGACCATCGCATGCACATCTCCAACTCGAGTTCTTCCGTCTATCCCTCTCCTCGTTTCCAGCAGGGCATGATGATGCAGCCATCGCCAATGATGGGCCACGCTCAACCGGCCGGCTATGGACAAGGCATACAGCAGATTGTCATGGGACCGAATGGGCAACCAATGACGTTTGTACCTGGGCGACCGGGAGGACAGCAGTTCATCAATCCCCAGGGCCAGCCAATGGGTGTACCAATGATGCCCAGCCACTCGCAGGGCGGACAATTCGTGAACATGGCTATGCACCAGCCTGGGATGCAAGTCTACGCTCCGCCAGGCCAAGGCCACATGTTCCCTGGCGGACCTCAAGCGCCGGCTGGACCAGGGGGGTATCCGAGCCCAAGAGGGGCGCCGATGATGGTTCAACAAGGATCACAGCAAGGACATATGCAACCTTACATGATGATGGCGCCGCATCAGGGTGGGCAAGCGGTTTACGCTCAGCAAAATGCCCAACAGCGTAAGAAAGCCCGTCGCAATGGGTCGACCCGGGAACTAACATTGTGATTTGTAGTGCATTTCCGCCCAGGCATGCCAATGCAGCACTCGCCATCGTACGGCAGCCCACACATGGGACAACACTTTGCTCAACAGCATCGCGGACCCGCGTTTGGTAATCAGCAATTCCCACAGCAACAACAGCAGCAGCAGCAAATGGCTCAAGCGCCGCCTATGGCACAGCCGCAGGGATCCGCGCAGGCCCACACTGGCGGTGGAGGAGGCGAGGAGGTAAAATGAGGGCAGTCTTGTGTGGACTGGCCAAAGGGTCAAATTCCATCCATACCTCTTGCATGAGATATCAGGCAGTTGCGGCATTCAGCATGTCGCAAGTGAGAGATCTGTGGTGAGCCAGGGGATATCCTTGATTCGGACCTAAGCAGGATACGCCATGCTGGACCAATGCACTAGAAGTCGGTGCGAAGCACTGTCCAGTTGGCGCTTTAGAGTCGGCGGCCAGAGCGGTGAGCTCATGGGCGGGCTCTGCAGCGCTGCGTTATTTATTCAAGACATTTGTTACCCCGAGGTCGACAGTCTCTACATGTCCAGATCCAGGAGGGGAGGTCTCTGGCGGTGTCCAAAAAATCTGGAAAGTCCTGCATTTGTCTCTGGCGACGACAGCGAGAGCAAATGCAGCCGTCCATGGGAGGAAGGTGATGACTGTTGCTGTTGCGGGGCCCGGCATCAATTTCCCATTTGTTGAGAAGACGAGTTCACAATCCTTTGATGACGGAGCCAAAAGCGGCTCAGGTGGACAGGAAAGAGGCAAAGTGGGTGGGAACTCGCCAGACGGTGGACATGGACAAGGTAGGGAAGAGCAGCGGAGGCTGTGGGCACCCTGGACCTGGTCTGGCTGCTTATCTAGGTAGTAGGTAGCCTAGTAGTCTTCAAGCTGTGTAGCAAATGGAGACAATTGGTTAAGCAGCAGAGAGGTCGAGTCAGATGCCAATGTCGTCGAGGTCGAGTGCACGATGGAGCCCAGGATGCAGTAACGTGGGCAGAGCGTCTTGTCCCTCTGGAAGCTGACGATCGTCGACAGCGTGATGGATGTGGGATCGCGGCTGGAGGCCATCCTCGAAGTGAGTTGTCTCACTAGCTGCACATCGTCTTCACATTCTCCCGTGATGATGGCGCGAGGAGACAAGACAGCAGTCTTCTCGGAGGTGAAGTCAGATGCAGACAGTGGCTGCCTACCACTTGCGCGATCCGCCCCTAGATTGCATCTCTAGGCGAACGTCAGCAGATCGGAAGCAGCTGCTCAAGCAATGCAGAGTCGCGAACAGACATGAACAAAACTGTCCAAATTCTGATGCCGGGCAGGCCGCTAAGGCTACCGCTTTGTGGTCCCTCGTAGAGACGGGAGCAGGTCGGGCTCATCCAAGCCCCGACGAGCCCAACTGATCGCCGCTCGCCTGCCCGGCTTTTGACTCTTATGTCACCTCACCCTATGCTCGCGCTTTTCAAAGCCGCGAATTCGTTATTGCCTGCCTGGTGACCTGCGAGTGGCTACCACTAAGCCGCTGTAAGTCAGCCGCGAGAGTACGGCAAGTAAATTGCACAGGGACAGACTGCCACCTAACCACCTCCTGGACCTACCATCTGACCCGACTGCAAGCCTGCACGTCTGCATACATGGACCGAAATAAGCAACGCGCGCAAAGTCGGCCCCGAACGACCTCTCTTAGAATACCCTTTTTCTGACGCTTGTTCGCGGCCGCAGTGGCTGCCCGTTGGCGCTGGTAGCTCGTCCGCTGCTGTACAGCCTGCACATTGGCAACCGCCTACTCCTGCAAGGGTGACTCACTTGGGCATCGGGTCTCTGGGCGTGCTGCGTGTAGTCATAGCCACGCGAGACACTAGACAATAAACTCATCGACACTAGAGCGAGCACAATAAGCCGCGCAGGCTGTGACCTACAGAAGAGTCCATGGCTCCACTGAGGCGGCGGGAACGCGTGCATTAGTCCGTCTCTAAACCGTCTGCATCGAGGGAATCTAGGCGGTTACAACCAGTACAATGCTGAGTCTTGCGAGCAAAAGGGTCCTAGTGGCTTTGCGTCTATGATGCAACGGTCTGCGCTCGAGCCTTTCTTCCTTTCTCGAATCCACCTCCGAGCATCCAAGACTGGTCTACGGTGTGGCAGGTCCGAGAACTAGGTCTGTGATGCCACGGATGCCACTTGTTTATTTGCGGCTGCGTTAACGTTTGTGAGGTGCCTTGTTGCGTTTGCTGGTACATATATAGACCTGGGTGGTGCTGCCTTTGTTGGTCGGTTTTTGTTATTGTTCAGATCAATTCAATTCAGCTCAAGAGTACACAACTACTACTACTACTGCTGAGTGACTACCCACAGCACTATTACAAGTCTACGCAGGTCAAGGTCTGGAGTATACCCGCCTACCTACAACACATACATCTACAGTTGAGGTTCAACACCGACAACATCAACATCCTGTCAACAACACCCACATCACCTCCACCCCCCATCCAGGCCCCAAAGCTCACAACCACCATGGCACCCCTCAACATCCTCATCGTAGGCGGCGGCATAGCAGGCCCAGCCACAGCCCACTGGCTCACCCGCGCCGGCCACAAAGTAACCATAATCGAGCGCTTCCCCGCCCTCCGCGCCTCCGGAGCGCAAATCGACATACGCGCCCAGGGCATCGAAGCCGTAAAACGCATGGGTCTCCTCGAGGCCATCCGCGAAGTCACCGTCGACGAAGAGGGCATCGCGCTCGTCGACAGCGCCGGCAAAATGCGCGCCGCCGTCATGGCCAACAAATCCGGCCAGGGCTCGCAGACCTTTTCGTCTGAATTCGAAATCATGCGCGGCGATCTCGTGCGCGTGCTCTACGACGCGACCAAGGAGCGCGTCCAGTACATCTTCGGCAAGACGGTCGAGAGCTGGGTGCACCTCGAGCAGGAATCCGGCGTGCGCGTCACACTCTCCGACGGATCCACGGCCGAGTACGATTTACTCATTGGCGCAGACGGCCTTGGGTCACGCATACGCAAGAGTATCCTCCCCAAGGACTACGATCCATACTTTCACATGGAGTCCTACGGCGCATACTATCTACTCCCGCGCGCGCCCTCGGACACGAAGATTGCAAAGCTATACATGATCCCCGGGCCCGGCGCACGCTGGATAATGACGCGCGCGCACAGCGAAACAGAAGCCCAGGCCTACCTCGCCTTCAACCGCGAACTCCCTGAACTCCCCGCCATAATCCGCGCCAGCGTGCCCGAGCAAAAGGCGTACTTTAAGCGCATGTTCGCCGGCACAGGCTGGGAGGCAGACCGCATCGTCGCGGCAATCGACCAGACGCAGAACTGGTACTGCCAGGAATTCGCACAGGTTAAAGCACCCTACTGGTCCAGCGGGCGCGTCGTGTGCGTTGCCGATGCCGCGCACTGTCCGTCGCCCAACACGGGTATGGGCACGACGTCGGGGTTTGTGGGGGCTTATATGCTCGCTGGGGAGATTGCTACGCATCCCGGGGATTTGCCGTTCGCGCTGCGCGAGTACGAGCGCAAGATGCGGCCGTTTGTGGACGAGTGTCAGAAGATTAACTTGACGGCGCGCCGGATTATGACGCCTGATAGTAAGTGGGGGATTTGGGTGCTGCAGACGCTGTTGGGGTGGGTTAGTTGGTTGGGCGTCTTTGAGTTGATGGCGCGGTTGACACCGCCGGAGAGGGGAGGGTGGATTTTGCCTGAGTATCCTGCGCTCAAGGCTGAGGCTTGAAAAGGTCTGAGGTCTGGTTGTGCTTGGGCCTTGGGATTTGGGGTTTATTTTTTGTTTAGGTGAAGAGGACGAAGTTAGAAGAAGAAGCAGAAGAAGGAGAGACGGACTGGTCAATGTTGCATTGCACGGCGTTGGCGGTGTTCTTTGAAGCGGATTGAAAGTTTATATCAGTATGTCAGGCATGCCCCAAGTGTATATACTCTACTCTGTACAAAACAGAAAAAGAACAATCATTTCTTCACGCTGCCTGTCCTTTATAACAGGTTTGTACCTACCTACCTCCTACCTGTACTTATAAGAAGATTCTTCCGTCTCGGGATCTGAAGTGACAAACTCGACGACTTTGAGCGATAATCTTTCCACCTCCGGCTCACAGACCCGTCAACAGAAGAGACCCAACACTCGAAACCCGACCAAACAGCAAAAGAAACCTAAGAGAAAGCACCAAAATTTATGAAACGTAACATTTTCATTCCAAGTTAAATGTACATACACCTCACCGCGCCCACAAAGACATTGCAAACCCGTCGCTCAAAGTCGCCGCCCCTCCCGCCAAAACCAACGCCTGATCACAAAAATCAAGAGATTGGAATCGAACAAAAAGAGGAAGACCAAGCAAAGACGAACAAGTCAAAGCAGGCAGCAGTGAGTAACTAATTGTCCCCCAATCCCACCTGATACCTTGGGCTTCCTCCCAGCCTTCAACGCACTATTCAGCAACCACCACACATACACTAAATCCACAACTTTCCCCAGTGAAAATCAACAAGGCAAAAAGAGGCGCAGATTTAGTCGGAACCCGTTAACGCCACATCCCCCACCCCCTTGCAAAAAGCCAGAGCCATGCTCGAAAGAGACTTCTTCGCGTGACTGGCTCGAATAAAAAGACAAGGGCGCCAAAAAGCTTCCACCTCTCTACCATTGGCAGATGTGACAAAAAGCGGAAAGCAAAAAGGGCGCCAAGAAGGAAGTCGGCTCGCTCCTACCGGCGGGGGAAAAGAAGGGCGGGCGGAAGATACTGAAAATGTAAATTTATATGCGTCCATTTCTCGTCACAGCAACATAATCGTCGCAGGTCCAGCCTGGCTCTCTAGTCCCTTACATTGCCTGACCCGGCACAGGTTTGCGGTTTACATTGGCCTGTGTAGGAGAGGTAGAGGCAGAGCCAGATGGGTTAGGCGCACCGCCGTTGGGTGGTGTGATGCGGCGCTGGGCGACAGCGGCAGAGTTGGAGCGGGCACGCTGTTGGCCTTCAGCGGCGTATTGGCCAGGGCCGAAGGGACCGGGAGAGTTACGACCACTTCCTGTCATCGGGGAGGAAGAGCCGGAGCGCATGCGTCCACCGGGAGGAGGGCCCATGGGACGGCCTTGAGGAGGGGGACCCATTGGGCGGCCGTTAGGACCGGGGGGACCCATTGGACGACCTTGCTGAGGAGGACCGCGCATGCCAGGGGGAGGACCGTTGGGGCGAGGGCGGACAGGGAGCTTGCTGAGACAGGTTCGGGGAACAACACCTTGCTGAGAACCATCGAGACGCTTGCACAGAGCCCAGCCGTCATCGTATTCGTGGAGCATGCGGACGAGCTGGCCACCCTTGAGTTCAAGCTCATCGGCCATGGAGGGAGCAAAGTCGAGTTGGACACGGTGGACGTTCAGGGGGCCATTGGGACCAGGGGCAGGTCCAGCGGGACCCATACCGGGGCTAGCAGGAGCGGATTGCTGGCTGCTGGGGGTAGAGGGGCGGTTGGAACCAACATTCAGTGGCTTGGGCGCCATGCTAGCGGCGGTGATGCCGGCAGCGGCACCAGCAACAGCGCCCTCAAGTGAGTTGGCAGATCCATTGGAGTTGCGAGGAGAACCGTTTGACTTGGCGTGGTCACCGAAGGGGTTGGCCTTTTCGTCAGAGATGGGAGAGACAGGCGAAGACGCGGAGAGAGACGCGTCGCTAGGGCGCGAACGTAGACCGGTAGCGCCAGCAGAAGGAGCGAGCATGCCGTTGGCGCCGGCAGCGCCAGCGGCGGGAGCAGTGACCGTGGTACTTTGCTTCTCGTTCATCTCAGGGAACATGCCACTGACGGCACGCAAGCTGAGACGAGGAGCATCATTTTGACGCTGGCGCTTGACAGAGACGCGAGGAGCGAGACCGCCATTGGGCTTGTTCTGTTGCTCGTAGGCAGTCTTCTCGTCAGCGAGACGCTGAGCTTCCTGCTGGAACTTCTTGCGCTTATAGATGAAGAAGATGACACCAAAGACAGCTAGCAGACCAAAGATGACACCGAAAGCGATGCCACCCTTTGCGCCGCCAGAAAGTCCCTGATCTTGAGCATTGGGCGCAGCGGAGGAAGAGGTCGAGTCGAGACCAAGAGAGCTGGTGGAAGATGCTGATAGAGGGCCAGATGTAGGGGTGGCGGTCACGATCGAATCCGAAATTGAAGCGGTATTTAAGGAGGTGGGAGCCGAAATCTGTGTTGGGTGAGATACTGCAGTCTGGACGTGGGGCGTTGATTGCGCTTTGGGAGCCTTGGGCGTGCTAGCGACTGGAGTAGGAGTAGCCTGTGAGGCTTGGTCGGATTGCATGGCTGCGAAGAAAGCAGATTGTTGAGCGGCGGCAGCAGCAGAGGATTGAGCAGCTTGAGAATTGCTCGAGCCTGAGCCTGAGCCTGAGCCTGAGCCGGACGAGCCATCAAAGTTTGAGTTTGCAGAATCGAAAAAGTTGGGACCTTGGGAGGCGGACCCGGATCCTGTGTTTGTGTTTGAGACTGAAGAAGACCCAGAGCCAGATCCAGAGTTCGAGTTGGAAGCGCTGCTGGAGCCGCTGTTTGATGAGACAGCGTTGGGAACGCTTGAGGGGCTCGTTACGCTGGAGTCACTGCCAGCGTCGAAGAACTGAGGACCGGCACCGTTGGCCATCTGGCGCGCAATGTGCTGGTGGTGGTGGGCGTGGTGTGCCATCTTGACCTTATTTTTCAATATTTTTTTGTTTTCAAGGAGAGTGCCGTGAGTACGGAAAAGTGTCGAGGATTCGACCAAGTCGAGGTTCGCGTCGAAGCGGACGCCTGCTGAGGAATGCGATTCGGCAGGAGAAGGAAACAAGTGAGGAATGATTGAGTGGGTGTGATGAGCGATAGACAGGGGTCAGAAAGAAAGTAGTGAGGGTGGCTAGCACCTGGAATTGGGACAACGAGAGTGGGTGTCAGAAATGACAATGAGCGTGGGCAGGGAAGGAAGGATGACCGTAGTCGGGCGTCGCGAATGCAGACGGAAGAGATGGTGAGGAGTCGAGCGAGGAGGACAGCGATGGTGAGATGAGAGTGCGCGCCCAGGCCGACCAGGCACGCGGCCATGGACTTTGCTCTCTCCCCCGGCCCGCTCCAAGCCACCCAAGCCAATCGCCGGCCTTGTGAAGCGCCAGCTGGGGTAGCGACACGTTTGGGGGGGAAGCGAGTGCTGGGCATTGGTGAAGTTATTGAGGCACAAAAAATAGACGATCGCGCGCAGCAGCTGTGTCACGAGCCCTGCAGCAGCCCCCGCCACGCTCTCGTCTCGCTGCCGTTTCGGGAGCTGAGACAAGTTCATTGGAGTGGGCGGGGCGTGTCCGCAGAGTCTGCCCACCCTCATTTCCCACAGCCCAATCAGTGGCTCGTTCCTGGCATTAGCCCCGATCGTTCGCAACTTCGCGCTCTGTGTTGACCTCATGCTCATTCTAAAAACAATACTTTTGCATGCCGATTTGCTCTCTAGTCGACATCAAACTTCCTTCAATCACAAAATCATCGCGTCTCCAACGGTTTGCGCGTTCCGTCATCTTCTGTACAGCCCTGGCGCGCTTGCTGTGGCTGTCGTCTTGTCTCGTCTCGTATTCTGTGGAGGTGGAGCTGCCAGGGAGCTTCCCGCGCAAGAGCCCCTGGCTAACAAACAGTGGACAGGTCACCCATGTCTCAGAGCCTGGCGGCCCTGTCTGCCCTCATGCCCTGCTGCTCAAGCTTTCCCTCAGAATTGTACGACTGCAGAGAATCTCGTCGTAGCATTATCTACCAAGTCACGCTCCGTCTCGGGCTAATGCGCCCTCCGTCTCTGTCCTGGGAATAATCCACTGCCGCAACATGAGGGCCCACCGAGACAAAGGTGTGATGGCTGCGCTACCTTCGCTGCCTGTCACCCGGATCTGCGCGACTCTCTGCAATTCCTGCTGTCCATTTATCCATGCCCGTCAAGAGAGCCCACTCTCCGCCCGTCAAGACTGCTAAACACCGTGATTTGCTTATGCATCACCATCGGCAAGCCCATGGCTTGACTGTTGTCGCTGCTCGTAGATTGCAGCGGCCGCCATCGTTCGTACCTGATTATCGCTGTCTCATCTAGACTTCCAAAAATGTCCTGTAACAAAGTGGAGCGGATATTTGAGGCTTTCCAGTCTGTTACCGACGCACCGTCGCCCTCGCGATGAGGCGTCTCGAATCTGACGTTTCATCGCACCTCCGTTACCGTTGGGTCATCGTCGCATACATGCGGACAGGGTGACTCGGTGTGAGCCGCGCACCACAGCCGTGGAAAGTCTGACCGTCAACCTATCAGGTCACACATCCGGTATTGCAATGACGTCTTGGCCATGGCATTTCGTAGATTGGACTGTGCTTCAATAGTCTGGTTTGCGGTCGTCAAGGAGACACGGACTATAAGCCTCCCGAAATCACCATGTTGTCATGTTCATGAGGCTTCAAACATACATTACTTCAGCCTTGAAGCTGAATATGGTATTTGTACTCGTAATACCTGCAAGGCTCTGTGAACGCGACGCGTGCCGCACAGTCTGCGAGGCTCGGGCTATGCAAAGTCAAGCAAGTCGTCGCACCCACTTCAAACTCGACCTATCTGAACTTGCTGACCAGTACCGCAATAATCAATATCACCAGTATCGTGATGATCGCAATCGTTATAATCCTATTCGTAGCCATCCTGTAATGGATAGTTAGCACGCAGTCTCTCGATCTCATGCGTCAAAAAGCACGCTCTTACCTACGAGCCATCCCCCTCAGAGTCTTGATACTTCGGTCTGTGTAACTCTCGCCCTCCAATAGTCGTCCCCGCGTATTTTCAATCGTCTCTCGTTGCTGCGCCAAATCGTTAAGCACACCCTGACCAATCTGTTCCGTCTCGTTGGCAACCCGTTGGCTGTCCCTCAACCGCTGTGAACTCCGGTCCAGCCTCTCTGTGCCACTCAATAACTGCTGTCGCTGCTCATACTGTGCATCCCTTCCGTATCCGCCCTCTCCACCCTCGGGATCGTCGCGGTACCGGCTGCCAAATAGCGCAGCCTTGTCTGAGCTCAGACTTGCTAGCTGACGCTTCAGTGCGTCAACGTCTGACTCGTGGTTGCGCAGGCGCTGGTTGACCTTTTGCTTTGCCGAGGCGGGGATGGACGACTTCTCCATTTTCATCGATGTGAGCAGCTCGCGGGCTTCTTCTGCTAGGCGGTCGGCAGCGCTGACGAGAGCCTTGCGCGGTTCACCCGAGGCAGATTCGCGGATCTGGTCGAGCTTCTGAGAGAGGTCGGCTGTGATGAGCTTGAGCTCCGCCTCGTAGTTGGCGAAGCGCTCAGTGCCGGGATCGGAGTCGAGCGCGGACATGGTTGCTACTGTGTACTGATGATATCAGCTGACGACTAGGACGAGTGCGTGGGTGCAGAGCGTTTGCGAGGAGGTGAAGCGGGATGTGGCTGCCTGGGCGACGGGAAGCGTAGGTGGTCAGGTGGCTGTTCTGGAGGGCAGTTGCGGATGACAAAGGCGGCGTGAGCGTATATTGCGGGTGCAGTCCTTCAGAGCTACCGTAGAGTAGGTACTCTTCACTTTCAGGTGGGGTCAAGTAGGTAACAAGATGAGACGACGGACAACAACAGGCTGGACTGGACGAACTGACGTCCTTATCGGCGAACGCCACCTCCGTCCGGGCTGCAGGTCCGCCGTTGCCGCTGCGAGAGGTCTGGCCATTCACATGCTCGACCACCACCACCCAGGCATGCCCTTGACTTCACGTCGCGTTGGGGCCCACTGCCTCGTCCATTTCACCTCTCCTAGTCTCTACTTCCTCTTCATGCACATGATTACATGATCCTTTCTTGATACGCCTCTTTGTCACACTCATTACATTAGACTGTAGCCCCTCGTTTTGAAGCAGACACTGCGTTGATTTCGCCTCCCGCATCATGCCTCGGAAGCGCATAGCCATCGTTGGCAGTGGTTGTTCGGGCTTAGGCGCCCTATGGGCTTTGAAGAATACCGACCACGAGGTCCACCTCTTTGAAGCAGATGCTCGACTTGGTGGCCACACTAACACTGTATCATTCCGCGGCAAGTCTGGCGATCGCGTCAACGTTGACACTGGCTTCATTGTGTTCAATGCAGCAACTTACCGTAAGCAATGCCCATGAGCTCAATTTCTGAGCTTTGCCCACTGATAGCGCTCATTCAGCAAATTTTATCAACTTTCTTAAACATGAAGGCGTTGAGGCTGTCCCAACGGATATGACGTTTGGCGTCTCACGAGACCATGGCCTTTTCGAGTGGGCTGGTACCAATTTGTCGGCCATCTTCGCCCAAAGAAGTAACCTCCTCAACCTCAATCACTGGCGCATGATCTATGACATTGTACGCTTCAACCAATATGCGCTGGACCTGCTGCGGCGAGAGCCCGAAAGCGAGGAGGACCCCAGCATTGAAGCGCAGACCACTGCAGAAGCCCAGTCGCCCCAGTCACAGATGACTATTGGCGAGTATCTGTATCAGGAGGGATACTCGGATGCTTTTCGCGACAACTACCTCATCCCTATGACTGCTGCGGTTTGGAGTACGGATCCGGACAAATGTGCCCTCGAGTTTCCCGCTCTGACGCTGATTCGCTTCATGTGGAACCACCATCTACTCACAACCGTGGCTGCGCGACCAGACTGGATGACATTAGCAAAGACGGGATCGCAAGGCTACATTGATGCGATTTTGCGAGATTTCCCCACGGAACGGATCCACTTGAACAGTCCAGTCGTGGGAATAGAAGACATTAATGGCAAAGTCATTGTCGAATATGGCGAGGAGGAGCAACAGGAAGAGCTGTTCGATCACGTTATACTAGCATGTCACGGCGACGTAGCGCTAGAAATAGTCGGTCCCAGCGGCACAGAACTAGAACGCAATATCCTAGCCGGGTTCGAAACCACAGAGAACATCGCTGTGCTCCACTCCGACGACAGCTTTCTGCCCAAACGAAGAGCAGCATGGTCAGCATGGAACCTACTCTTTGAATCGTCAGATCACTCCGTCAATGGCGATCGCGTCAGTCTGACGTACAACATGAACATACTGCAGCACATTTCCGAGGAAGAGCATGGCCATGTCCTCGTTACGCTGAACCCGCTGCAAACACCTGCGCCAGAAACGATACAAGGTCACTGGACCTATCATCACCCGCTTTATAACTCGGAAGCCATACGCTCCCAGAAGCTCCTAGCGAAAATCCAAAACACACGAGGCATCAGCTACTGCGGCGCCTGGACAAAGTACGGCTTTCACGAGGACGGCTTTAGCAGCGGTGTCAAGGTAGCAATGGAGCACCTGGGCGCCGACATCCCCTTTGACTTTGTAGACAGCACCTTCAGCCGTGGCCGGAAACCAAAGTTTACCGCGGGTGACTTTGTCGTGCGTGTCTTCCTGTGGTATATTGGCTGGATCATCTGGTGGTTTGAGCCCTATGTTACGTTCATTATTCGGATTCTGGTGTTTCTATATATTCTGCCTTCAGGGAAGCCTGTGCGGAGGAAGACTGAATAGAGATTGGTTTTGGTCGGCGCTGGTCTTCCACATCACGATACCCCTCCCTTCTTGTACATACAGATACGTCAAGTGATTTCATTCGGCAATCCGGACTAGCAAGGTCGGTAGATTACTCATGTTGTATGATATTGTGCTTTCCTCAGTTCAAGAGCCTCGATTAACGTCATTGCTCGCTCTTTACTCGAATAGAAAGAAATGATGTGCAACGCTCGAGACCCGAGTCTATTGTGAGTTTCAGACTGCCTTGCGCAAGCCCAAATCAGCCAGCGCCGGTTGAGTTGGGGACTCGAACGTATCGTACACAGCATGACGATGATCAGCGACTGCAATAAACTTGTTCTACATGCTCACACATGCCAACCATGCCGTCGCCCCCTTATCCCGTAAAAAAAACAACAATAACCACATCGAACCTCCCGAAGCCCCCCCTCCCCGCCTTCACACCCGGACCCTAATACACACCCTTGTTCTTGTTAATATAGTCTGAGCTAACAGTCTCATACGTCCCCGCATATTTGCCAAAGTTCCTCCCCAACCAACTCCCCAGCTTCTGAATCTCATCCCGTAGCCGCGCCACACTAGGCGCATCCATATTCGTCTGCGCAATCAACTCCGGCATAGAGCACAGCAGCCGCGCCAAATGCTCCAGCCCATAAATATCACACGGCGCCTTATCCTTGAGATCCGGCTCGCCCTTGGGCAGTCCCGCGGGCCTCTTCCCCGCCATGCGCTCGCTCAGCTCGGCCCACTGCGCGCGCTCGAAGCGATACAGCAGGATCCGACCGATGGACTTGTCAAAGTACTCGCGCAGACCCTGGATTACTTCTTCCAGGATGTCTGCGTCTGCGGAGCCGGGGGCGCGCTTGTCTGAGGCTTGGTAGTCGGTTAGGAGGTGCGTGATTGGGTGCGGGTGGGGGAGCGAGACGAGGGCTTGATTTTTGGTCACATTCTCCCAGTCGTCGACTAGGAGGGATTTGATTGAGTCTGGGAGGGGGATTTTGACTGATGGGCGGTTGTGGTAGTTTTCTTCCTGTAGCGACGGGAAAAAGTATGATTAGCTGGCTTGTTTTCTTCTTCTTCTTCTTCCTTTGCTTCTCTGGCTTCCGGTCTCCCGTCGACGTGTAATGCCCGGGAAAATGTCCCTCACAGCAGAGACGAGTCTGCGCCTTTGACATGATGCGATGGGACGGGGGGATGGGAAGAGAGGAGATTGACGTACCTTTTCATTCTCATAGAGTTCGCGGCCACGCTTGGTGCCGCGACCAGTAGCCGGTGCCTGCACGCTGACGCTGCGCTCTTCCGAACCGCGACCTGATGCTCTGTCAGACGCGCCGATGCCAGAGCGGCGTTTGCTGCTCGACTTGATCTCGCGCTTAGCGCTCTCCGCTTCGCGTTGCTGACGCATGTAGTTTTTGCGTAGGCTGCGCTCGAGCTCGCGGTTCTCTTCGTTGAACTTTTTGAGGCGTTCTTCCTCTACCCAGTCGTCCCATCTGCGCGGATTTTCATGATTAGTAAAGACTTTCTCAAGTATGTTGCGCGAAACAATCGATAGGGAAATAAATTTTTTTGATCCCAGGTATAACATTGCTGCAGGAGAGATGCATCTCTTGTTTGCGCGTAGTCGATTGTGCAGATGAAAATGCGAGGGCAGTGGAAATCCCGCCCAAATGAGCCCAATAGCCACGGTTTGCGAATTTCCAAGCGCAAGCATCAGACGCGAAAATGCAAGATTTCAGCAACAAGAAAGAAGCAGCGAGCCGTCCTTGAAATTCGAGCTCGGAAAGCCGAGAGTCAAGTCGTGCTTAAAAGACAAGGAATCGCAAAGACTGGGGAAGTAGCAATGAAGATGCACTTACGAAGTCTTCCAGCCCTTGTAATGGACCTTGTACTTGAATCCGCCCTTCTTATCCTTGGGATCGATCAGATCAATCTCGACAATTTTCGCTTCGTAGAGTAACGGTCCGTGGAAGCAGAGCACCTTCTCGTCCTTGTCGAAGACAGGTTGCGGCTTGGACGGAGCCATGGTGGACCAGAGTCGCTGTCGAGAAGCAGGGACCGACGGGTTCCAGATATTCTGATTCCAGGCAATGCGTCGATACTAGAGCAGTCGAAGAAGAGTGTTACTTGATCCTGTGATGCGACGGAGGTGCTGGGCGTGGCGTGGCCGATGGCTATGCGATGTCCTGTCACGTTCAAAGTCGCGCGTTTGGTCGCGTTCTTGGACAGCGCCAAGACCTCCATCAACGCCCCCCTTATGTGTCTCAACGACGGCACTTTGTCACCTGCAATCTAACAGGTTACCTTTATGGACTGAGTATGCGAATCAAAAATAGGTGATGTCGATGAACTTGCTTTGAAGCCAGGCGGTTCAGTCTCTTGCCGGCCCTCTTCAAGCATCTCATGTGGTTCTTTGCACATTGCACCAGTACTGCGATCATCACGAGCTGTATACATTTTCCCAGGCCTATCTAGGTCTAAAATGGTCTGTTTGCAAGCAAAACTCGAATATCTGAAACCCCAGCTCGAGCGACGCGCTTCACCATGTTCTTGTGGTCTGTCTCGCGATACGTTTCCCACGAATCCAACCCGTCAGTAGCCGGGATCGCCAGGCTATCGTAGCCTTGTTTGATCAATCTACTTATTTCACGCGGACTCAGATTCTTATTCCCTTTCTTCTTCTCCTCTTCGAGCAACAGATTGAAGTGGCTCGATACCCCCGTCAGGGTTTTCATTGCAGCGGCATGCCTACCCTTGGCAAGTCCAAACGAGTCTCGGAACCTGGTGAGTGCTTCGCCAGACTCAAAGACTTTATAGAAGAGGTCATCATAAGACTTTGCGTCTGGCAAAAAGGCTTCTCCTTGGGCAAGAGCCAAGGCGAGGACTCTGACAAGAAGACTAATGAGCTCTTCGATCCTCGAGAGCGACTGTAGATGCTCGGCGTACGTATTCAAGAAACGCACAAATGATAACAGCGATCTCCACATCTCTGACCAGTGAAACGCAAGCCGTGTCCTTGTACGAATGCAATAAGTCAGCAGCCGCAGTTGAAGGCCGAGAAGGAGTAGATAAAGATTAATATCTAGCCGTCGCCGAAGGTTGTGGTTGATTCCGTCAATACTTAGGTCGAAGACAGCAAGAATGTACGGTCTTGGGACTTGTATCTGAGGTAGAAAGGGCGGTCGCTGACGCGCTAGCCGGACGATGGGAGCTGCCTCCACATTGCAGAGCTCCTTCGCGGCATTCGAGTCCTCGATGAAGATGCAGAAGATTTGTAGCAGATGGCTAGCGTAGAGAGCCGCGCGTGGTGACCTATGCGCATTCTGCAAGATGTACGATGTTAACGAGATGAGCATGTTTATCGGAGCTGCCTCTTGTTTGTTCTCAGGGCGCAGTTTGACAAATATAGAGCAGAAGAGTTTGTTGGCGTTGATTAGATCGTGGAATGGCAGAGTGATGCAGACCTCCGGTATGGGCCTGGCCAAAGTTAGCGAAGCACACACGAACGCGAGCTCCCGCGGATACGCACTGTTCCGCTAGCTCGTTCTTTGTAGTCTCATCCAGGTCTTCGTTCAGCGTGCCCGATGTGCTGGCAAGACCGAGCGTGAGGGCGGACAATGCTCCTCCCAAGGACCAAGTCGAGGCCTTGTCATCATGGATGGCAAGGTACTCGTTCCGACACTCTTCAAAGATCCTTCCCAGGGCAAGAGCAATGTCGTCCATGACCTCCTGGTTCACGAAGTCTTGTAGGCGCACCTGATAGGGGTTCTGAAACTCGAACTTGTTATAGTTGACGAGAAGACCCAAAAGAGCCAAGGGACCAAAAGCGCGAAAGTGGTCGTCTGCTTCATGGACCAACTGCAGTTTTTAGCCTGGGCTGTCTTGCGAAATCAGATCGACTCTACAAACCTTCATAAGCGAAGCGAACAAGTCGCGATTGAAAAAGTATGTCACGAGACCAGTCTGATATGAGCCTGCCGTCGCGGCGAGACCAGCCCTGACTGCCTTCTGCCGTACATCAAGCGTTGGACCATCGCGAATAGTCTTGTCCAATGCCGCGGTGAACTCTGCAAAGACAGAGTCTATAGCATGTAGGCCTGCAATGACCTCTATAATGTCTGAGCTCGGGTTGGCGTAGCGCTTGCCGAGGACACTCTCCAGGAAGACAGTCAAGGTCTAGAAACAGTCTGTATCAGCCCAGTGGGATTCCGGGCGCAAGTGTGCCGTCTCTTACATCCAATGCATATTCGTCAAAAGGTCCCTTGCCATTGTTCACTTGCTCAATAGCTCTTCTGAAAAGCTGCCGCGTTCTTGGTTGTAGCTGGGGCTTCTGTGAGGATCCGTCATGTCGAGGTCTACGACCGGCGCAGGACCTACTTCTTCATGCAGAATATCTTCCGGCCCAAGGTCTGACAGCACGCTCTGCAAGCTTCGCTGGTCGGGTTTGAGGAGGAACAATTCGCGCCAGAGCCCCTCGGTTGGCTCTTCGTCGGCCTGTGGAGCAGTCAGTCGCTGGCACTCTTGAGGTTGATGTATGCCAGACTCACGCTGAAAAGCGACTCGTATATCTCGACAACTTTCGGCTTGAAGTTCTCTGGGCGCTTTTGCTGGGACAACGGCGACTGTAGAGGCTGATCCATCGCCGGGAGCTGTCTGAGTGAAGCTGTCGTCTATGGCAGAAGTGTCCACTTGTTGGCCCGCCGCTTCCTCCGACTCTCACTGTAATGAAATGTCATACCCGTGACATTTTGAAATTTGACTGCCGTCGCGCGCCTCATATGCGAATCAAATACAAGAATAACCCCGGAGATCACACACAGGCACAAGAGCTAAGCTGGCTTCGACCCGCATGGCAAGTAGCCAAGTCAACCCACTGTTAGTGGGTATCAGCGGTGTTAGCTCATCAGGCAAGACAACCTTGTCACGTCTTTTGCGAGACATATGGCCCGGCACAATCATTTTGCATGAGGATGACTTTTATTGGGAAGACAGCAAGATACCAGTAAAAACGTTTGGACATCGTCAGCTTCAAGACTGGGACTGTTTGGAAGCCATCGATACGCACAGCTTGCAGCAATGCCTAGAATACATTAAAGCCCATGGCTGTACCCCTCCTGACCTCCATTCCAAGGAGGACCAGAACTCCGTGGGTGAATCCGCAGTCGACAGGCAACTTGTTGAATCCTGGAAGGAGCGTGCAGCTCGACTGACCTCGACCTCCCCTTATTCTTCCATCGCAATAATTGACGGCTTTCTGCTATACGCAGATGCTATGCAGCATGTCTGGAAGAATTTTGATCTGAGACTCTTTCTGAGAGCGTCTTTTCGCGTAGCGAAGCAAAGACGGGAAGCGCGCAGCGGCTACGTGACCCTCGAGGGATTTTGGGAAGACCCTCCCAACTACGTGGACGATGTTGTCTGGCCCAACTATGTCAAGGACCACGCCTATCTCTTCCGGGACGGCAATGTCGAAGGCGAGCTCGACAGTGATCGGTGCAGGGCCATGAGACTGCTCCCGATGCCTCGCGAGGCTGAAGAGGATATTAACCTGTGCCTAGACTGGGCGTGCAAACGATTTGAAGAGCAGCTCACGAGCCGGTACGGTGAAGCGTAGACTTCTTACCGCTTTCGACGCGCTCACTTCTTGCTGGCAAAGCGAGCCAATGCAGGCCCGAATTCCTCCCTTTGATCCTTGACGCGCTGCGAGTCGCGTGTGTTCTGCGCCTTGATCATGTCTTGGATTTTCAATCTGCGCTCGTCGATGATGTTCTTCGTACCCTTCTTCCGCAAGTACTTCCGCAGACTGCTGTTCTTGCCCCTACCGTGGTTCTTGAGCTTCAGCACAGGATCTTCTGCCACCCTGTCAAGGTCCTTTTCTCGTTGACGATCCGCTGCCGAGGCAAGATCGAGCTTGCCAACAAAGTCTGGGTCGAGAGAAATAGAATCCGGCTGCAATTTGTTGAGCAATGTCTTGACTTCCGCTTCACGTCTTTGTTTCTTCGTCTCGTAAGGATTGACCTCTAGCGCGTCGTAGTTGGCCTCACCAGCTCCCGGCACTAGAATGCTCGAGAAGCCCTTGTCATGAGAAACACCGAGAACATCCTCCAACGGACACCACCGCACTCTTTCAATGTGCTGTCCATCACCACCCCATGCCATGTAGGGCCTCTGCACCTTGACTTGGTCTTCGACAGCTTTGTTGAACAGCCCTTGCCAGACCGAGACCTGTGTTCCCCAGCCAACGGCGGTAAGCCCTCGGTCGCTTATATCGATGGATGTGCCAGGTGCGTTCATGCGATAGTTGTGCACCTCTCGAAACATGCGGATATCCCATACGGACATCTTTGAATCTTGACCGCAAGAGACCATATATCGGCCCTCTCTATCTACATCAACGCCGCGAACTGGTCCTTTGTGGCAAAGAATCTGCGCAAGAGGTGCTGTCGAGTTCGGTGACCAAAGACTCACAGACCCATTCTGATGTCCTACGTGCATAATTGCGTTCCAAGGATTCTGACGAAAGGCAGTCGGAGATCCTTTCTTGGTAGGCATCTCCATGACAAGCTGGCCAGTCGAGGTGTCTGTGTATTTGAGATACCCTGCGTTTCCTATGGTTGCGAGCAAATAGTGGTAAGGTAGAAAATCCATGTGTGTAACCTCGATATGCTTGCTCAGCTTATGGATCTCTATTCCCTGCTTATCGTAAATGTAGACGTATTTCTTCTGAGCAACCGCAAAATATTGGTCATTGTGGAGCCACTTTGCGTCGCGCACAGTCTCGCCCAACTGCAACTCACAGCCGAGTTTGCCATCCCGCCAGTTCATCGTCGCGACATGCCCTTTTCGCCCTGCCAGGAGAAGGTCTCTACCGTTGCGGGTGTACTCCGCTTTGTATGGCCCAAGGTCGTCCAATTTCAGCTCGAAGCCTTTGCGAGCTGTTTGAGTTGGCAGGTCTTTCTTGATATCCTCTTGTCGCACTCGATAAGTCTTCTCAAGCTCATTTTCGGGCTCAAGGAAGCCTGATTCGTTTTCTAGCAGGATCTCTGCATCCCGTGCCTTAAGCGTGGCATCCTTATACTGTTGTTCCAGCTTGCGTAGATTCGCTCGGTGCTTCTTGTCTTTTACACGCTTCAGAGTTATTTCTTTGCCCCTTCCGTACGTTTTCTGTGCTTCATCGTGCCTTTGCCGGTTTGCGATCGCGTCGACATCTTTTGTGGTGAGTGCTTCTGCCTTCTGCCGGGTATCTTGCGCCCTATTTTGCAGCTCGTTATTGTTGAGAAAATCCGGAATAACTGGCAGATCGGCCATCTTCGAGATGCTATGGGTTCAAGGCACCTGAGCAGGCATCACAGAGTGGACGGGTATGAAGATCGAGCGGCAGGACTTTTTGCTCGAATGCGGCTCTGCGGCCATTATCGATACGGCCAACATTTTCACTAAAACAATTAATTCATCCCGCCGCCTCCCAAGCGCTATTGCCCCGCTGCAGCCATTCCATCCCCCGACGCTTGATCTCAAGAGCCGAAGTTTTTCTAACATTCTGGCTTCGATACCATACCGCTTCAAAGCCGGTGGAGACGGCAAGATGCCTGGTGTCGTGCAGCAACACAGTCACCGGAGCACAACGAAAACCTCACACAAGTCATACAAGTCTCGCTTCACCAGCAAAAATGCGCTGAAGGATAAGGCCAAAGGTATGCGACTGAGCCGAATCCCTTGAAATCTTTCGCATCTAACGTAAGCTCAGGCAAACTCGGAGAAGCTACCGGACCCAGGAAGACCCGATTCCAAGAAGTCATGTCCAAATTTGATCGCAAAAATCAGGCAAAGCAGATCCGACAGAACAAGGCAAAGGATCACCTGAAAGCTTTGGACGTATTCAAGGGCAAGGATGGGGCCCCTAGGAACGTCGCGGTCATTCCACTCTGCGCTGACGTTGTCGCTGCAAGCGCAGTACGAAGCCTGAACAAGAGCCTTTCGGTTGACGCGGACGTGCCTGAAGAGGGAAGTCTACGGGTCGAGATTGAAAGATTCAAGCAGCGTCTGTCATATTCCATTGTACACCGAGATCTATTCACAGCGCTGGACGCAGCTCGAGTCGCAGATTACGTGCTCCTCGTTCTCTCAGCCGATACTGAGGTTGACGAGGCTGGAGATCTCATCCTACGCGGTATCGAAACACAGGGCATCTCAAACGTCTATACAGCCGTGCAGGGTCTGGACAAGGTTGAGCCTGCTAAGAGAAGGCCCCAGGTCGTGACCTCCCTCCGGTCGTACATCACGCACTTCTTCCCTGAACAAGAAAAAGTGTTCTCGCTCGACTCGGCGCAGGAGTGTCAGAACGTGATTCGATCGCTGTGTACGACTACACCAAAAGGTGTCCGGTGGCGGGAAGACAGGTCCTGGATGGTGACCGAATCAGTCGAATTTCCTTCAGATGTCTCTTCTGACTCCACAGGCACAGTCACAATCACCGGAGTTGCCAGGGGCCGCAATCTGAAAGCCGACAGACTGATACAGATTGGGGATTGGGGAAGTTTCCAAATTGAAGCGATTATAGCAGCTCCTCTCGATCTGCCTCGCAAGGGCAAAGACCATCAAATGGCCGTAGACGCCGATACGGTACAGCTCGATGCTCCTACCGAAGAAGCAGACACACTGGACGAGCTTGCACCAGAGGAGACAGTGATGGAAGAACTACAGACAATAGGCGCACCATCAACCAAAGCTACCGATCGCAGGGGTGTACTCCTTGATGACCAACATTACTACTCGGACCCTGAGGATGAAGAGGACGTGGGAGTCCCGAAGCGTCTACCCAGAGGAACTTCGAGCTACCAGTCAGCGTGGTATCTGGGCGACGTTAGCGATTCAGGATCGGATCTCGAGGACTATGATGAAGACATGGTGTCCATTCCGGACTTGGTAGAATCAGGTCCTGCGGATGCTATGAGCGACTTCAAACCCGCAGCTCCTGAGACCGAGGGCGCCATGTCCGAGTACCCAGCCTCAGAGGCACCGTTCGCAGACGCAGACGAGACCCAGGAAGCTGCAGACCTTGAGGCGTATCGCGCTCGACGCCAAAAGGAGGCCG
This sequence comes from Taxillus chinensis, assembly GCA_023512835.1. Lineage (NCBI taxonomy): Eukaryota > Viridiplantae > Streptophyta > Magnoliopsida > Santalales > Loranthaceae > Taxillus > Taxillus chinensis. Next base: position 142,942 of record JAKCVP010000288.1, read on the forward strand.
ATGAGGATGCGCGATTTCCTGATGAGATCGAGCTTCATCCCTCTGTCCTGGCTCGGGAGCGCTTAGCGCGCTATCGTGGCCTCAAGTCTCTCCGCAGCTCGCCTTGGGATACCGAAGAGGACCGCCCTTACATGCCAATGGAATGGCCCCGCTTGCTCGATGTCTCTGACTATCGTGGCGCCAGGACTCGTGTACTTAGAGATGCGCTTGTTGGTGGTGTAAAGGCCGGAACGCGCGTCTCGGTCAAAGTGGCTAACGTCCCATTGGCGCTACAGCAGCACTACGACCCGGCAAAGCCTCTCGCAGTCTACAGTTTGCTCAAGCATGAGCACAAGCGCACTTGTCTCAACTTCAGCTTCACCTTGAGTTCAGATGCGAAGGAGCCTGTAAGGAACAAGGAGGAGCTCATTATGCAAGTCGGACCTCGGCGCATGGTGATTCGACCTCTCTTCAGTCAGGGGGCAAATACGCCCAACGACGTGCACAAGTTTGAGCGCTGGGTACAGCCTGGTAAGACGGTTGTGGCGTCGTTCACAGGACCATTGACATGGGGTAGCGTGCCGGCGCTCTTCTTCAGGCGCCGTCACTCAGATGAAATGACAGACGACTCATCACAGTCCGAGTTGGAGCTTGTCGCACATGGCACTGCCCTTCCGCCGTCCACCTCTCGAGTCATTGCTAAGCGGGCTGTTCTAACAGGAGAGCCTTACAAGATCAATCGACGTCTGGTCACGGTGCGGTACATGTTCTTCAATGCTGAAGATGTGGCGTGGTTTAAGGCGCTGCCTCTTTGGACCAACCACGGTAGGCAGGGAGAGATCAGAGAGAGCCTGGGAACGCATGGGTACTTCAAGGCTGTTTTCGACGGGAAGATTAACCCACAAGAGGGTGTTGCCGTGAGCTTGTACAAACGAGTGTGGCCACGAGAGGCGCGCGTGATCACAGCTCTGACGGGCTTGTGAGAGTTTGGCTTTTGGTGATCACTCCTTCATGAGTAATGACATAAGAACCTTGTGTTCTCAGCGATACGAGCAACCGAATTTCTGGGCGTTAAAAAAGTAGACAATTGACGATGTTGCCTCGCGAGCTGGACGATGGAGACAGACGACGAGACTTGTCTGCGCCTAGCCGGGCGGAGCAAGGTTTTGACAGCGGGCATGTCGCATGCTGCGGTTTGACGGAAACGCGAGGGAGACACGCGTTTCAGGGCGAAGTAGCATGCGACTGGCCGAGTGATGAAGCGCTCGGCCGTGGGGAAGCAGAAAGAGGCCAGGCCAATGGCTGTTATCGCAACGGGAAGCAGGAGGAAAGAGGCAAGCGCTGACAGCAGGGCGCGGCCGGGGGAGTGCGCATGGTCGCGAGTTGCACGCGTGGTCGAGGCCAGCACAAGCTGCATGGGGGGGAGTGAGTGCGAATGCCGGACAGTGCTGCTGTGATGCTGTAATGCCGCAATGCCGCAATGCCATCGCCGGAGCAGACGAGGATGTGTCGATGCGAGGGGCGGAGGAGGGATGAAGCAGACGGCGGCAACGGGGCTAGCGCAGGTGCATGAAGCAGCTGTCGGGGTGCGCGGCGGAGGGCAAGTGCGCCCTTGATCAACCCTACAGTTTTAAGCGGCCGACTACTCGTCTGCACTTGCTCCGTGTGTCGCATTCAGCGAGCAGCCTTCTTCCATTCTTCAGGCCGCCGCGTCACCAGTTCATCTCTATCTGTTGCGGCCCTTCAACCTCCTTCTCCTCGCTCTGATCCCTCTGGACTCGGTGGCCTGCCCCCGGCAAAGATGCTTCTTCCTGCAGCATGCTATCATACTTCCTCACGCCGCCTCTAGATTCAGTTCGCATTGCCAATGCCCACGCTTCCCCCCGCCAGTACGAACACCTCCCAGAGCCCCGTCCTCGGTCAATCGATGCCTCCAGTAGGATGACGACTCAACATCGCGGTCTGTCAGGCCATTCTCTACCACCCCCGGCTGGGATTCCACTCCCCGAAGCTCAGCGGGGTCCCCCATCGGTGCCCCCGTCACTGGGCCAGCTTCCCCCCGCTCCGCAATCCTGGCAGGGAGCCGACCAGTCGATGCGAGACTGGCTGTTTGCAAAGGCAGAGGAGGATAAGCGTCGCCAGGAAGAAGAGAAGACCCGCCAGGAGGAGCTGCGGCTGGAGTTACGGCGCACTGAGCAGTCCATACTGAGGGATGCTATTGAAGGCGGAGTCCCGGCGCATTTGATCCCCGTTATTTTTGCTGGTTTGGGAAGTGCCCCCTTGTCCAGCCTCGACGGAGATGTCGTGCGCCAGCTCATGACACAACTACTGCAAGCGAATCCGACCGCAATCGCGCAGTCTCACTCTGCTGCTGACTCTGGACGAGATCACCGCGCTCCCCCGGTCCCCCCAGCGGCCTCCTATCCAATTGCGCAAGCTGGCCAGCCACCTCCACACGCCTCTTCACTATCCTCGAGCAACCAGTCATCCGTATATCCCTCGCCCGCCTACCCTCCAGCATACTCTTCGCCAGCTCACAAAGCCTATGGTCCCTCGGCTTCTCAGTATGGACCTTCAAATCTGGGGCCTCCTCGGAATCCCGCACAGGCCTCCTTGCCTCGACTGACGACGGGTGAGCCATCTGCCTCTGGTCAGCCGACATACCCCTCTCAGCATGATCATCCATCCCCATCGCCAAACATTTACTTTCATCATTGGCAACCACCTCAACAATCTCAATCGTCATCAAAAGACTCGACGCAGAAACCGTCTCCCAACGTGGTTTCGAAGCTGGCAGGCGAAGAAATGCGCAACTCGCCGCGCAAGAGGAAGACGTCGGAGCCCGGGTCCCGACCTCAAGGCTCCAAGGGCCTGTCGCCAACGGCATCAACATCGTCGTCGACGTCTGGCAAGGCCCGCCAGGCAGATCACGCAAGAAGAAGTAGCGGCGAGCCAAAGGAAGCACGCAAAGCTTACGACCCGATTGAGCGGGAATCACGACAGCCGCAAGCAGAATCGTCTCAGCAGCAGTCGGGCGAGCCTCCGCTCAAGCGTGCGCGCAGCCGGTCCCCCCATCAACCCTGATTACTTTACAATGTCTTTTCGGTCATTTTACTCCAGCAGCTCTGGGCATCTTCACATCCTTTGCATCAACATACGGCGTTTTTTTCACACCATTTCTACCGGACATGCATTTACACTCGTCATCAGGAACGTTTCACTCGGATGGCAGGGGTCGGTTACATTCGCTAGAGAGCCCCCGAGCAGGCTCATTGTTGTTTGGGGTTTTTTTCTTGTAGCATTCTTGGCGTTGTATAGGGTTTGGCGGGTAGCGATGGGGAATGCAGAGCATTGGATTGCGAGCAGGTCGCTAAGCATCATGTCTGATGGGCACTAGCAGCAACCCAACGTGCATACAGGGAACATGGCAAGCTTAGGAGGCGGGGGGAGAAGATGATCTACAGAAGCGAGGATCACGGGGAAAGCAAGCACGGCAAGAAAGATGGAATCGAGGGCAGGCATTACGTTTCTCACACCGATGGATCCCGCAACAGAGTAAGAAAAGGGGCATGTATTCGCGAGGTAGAGCGACTCATTTGCAGACCGCATTCGGAAAGAGAGCGAATGACACTATCACATGTACAGACTCGGTAATAGCGGTTTTATGAGACGTGCTTATCGTACCTAGCCAAGAATTTCAGTCAGGAACCAGACTCGCCAGAGAGAGAGAGAGAGAAAGAGAGAGCGGGTTGGGGCAACACCTGACGAGCGACGGATGAGATCAGGACGAGAATGAGAGTGACGATCAGTCTTGCCCCAGGGTGCATACAGCACCTAGGCTCATGCCACCTCTCCTCTTGTCCCCTTTTTCTGTTGTCTTTTGCACAGTTTGCGCCATCGGATGCATAAACATTGACCTTTTGAAGGTTCATATGCAAGTGTCCTCTTTTGAGCCCATGCACTGCCCTGGTCACATGGCAAACACATCGAAGATCTAAACAATCATGACCGCCACACCCGCACTTGCACCTACACCTACACCTACACTCCCATCCGCCCGCAAATTATGAACACTAATAGATCGAGGCGTTTTGGCCAAGCTCGCTTAGACCAGAGGATTAGGAGGGGATGGGAGGTTGCGAGCGAGGAGCGGTATGTTGCACCTGTACAATCGTATGTAGCCCAAGGAAACTCTGGATTTCGATATCCGACCGCTACGACGCAAGAGAAAACGGCGTGCCGCCTTGGTCCCAATAGATGCACGCCACCGCGGACAAAACGGTGTAGTGCCTATTCAATTGAGCGATCAGGGCGTGCCTCGGGGGAAAAGCCGACGGGGAAGGAACCGAAACAAAAGGAGATATCAAGGCATGGGGCTTGTTTCTAGTGGGTGATGCGGACAAGGCACATCTCCTGCATCCAATGTACTTCTGGCAGAGAGACCCCAGAGAGAGAAGAGAGTGGGTAAGACGACTCGAAGCGAGCGTGGGAATCAGTCCAGGAAATGGGACGTGAGCCAGGACCGAAACGGGGTCGGAGAGCTGAATCTTCTCTTTGTAGGCTAGCGTCACCGATCTGCTGGTCTCGGCGTCAAAACTCTTGCCTTGATAGGCAATGATATACGATGCGTGCAAGCACAAGGGCTGCAAGGGTTTGACTGGCGCTGCTCAGTGTCCTGCTCCTGCTTCTCCTAGCTAGGTGCGCATGGCCTGTCCTATTCAGGTGCAGCTGGGAGCTGGGGATATGGTATGGCGTGCCCCGGAGTCCGGGTCTTGGTTCTTGTTGATGTCCACTTTGGTCCGGTAGTAGACGAAAGTAGGCAAGCGGACGGGCCAGCTATACTGCGCGAAGCATCGTGTGTCCCGTTTCGAGGGAAGGAGGAGTGTGGAGGCACCCCAGATTCAGCACAGGCTGGCTGACGTACACTCCTCTGTGCTAAAAGTACAGTCGTCGGTAGTGCGTCGAAGGTGTGCACCAGACTGTAGAGTACGTTTTCCACCATCCGATGCGCTTTGCGGCCGGACACCCCCTGCTACGCTACAAGTAGAAGCTACATTAATCCGCCAACTCGCTTTTGGGTGTGTCGACCGTTCGAGACGAAACGGCTTTACTTCCTTTCGGGCCCAAGTCTTGCTGGCTAGCTGGCTGACAAGTGGAGCGATGAGACAACACTGGAAAGATTTGCCGAGTCAGTACGAGGGCCAGGCGCTCGGACGTGTGCGTCGGTAGATATCTCCGGTTGACTTGGTTTTACCTTTTTGCAGCTGCTCAACTTCCAGGTGTTGGAGCACGCGACTGGCGGCACCAGAACCGAGATAAGGTCCCAGAAAGTAATCCTCGACCACGGTCAATAGAGTGTTCAGGTACCGAACATTGCCCATGTGGGTATGCATGGTGTACCGTGCGTCTCATCCTAATCGCGTTTGGACGAGCGAGGGGATGGAAGAAGCCCGTCGATCTGATTACAGTACAGTGGACTATGCATCCTGGCGCGCGCACCCTGGGCATCTGGCCGCATTACCGTGATTGCTCTGATCGGCGCGAGCTGGGCTGTACTTTAAGAACGATGGCGACGGGGAGGTATCCCGGACGTCACTGGGTATGCAATCTGGGTCCAAATGCACCTGGGGTCATCTTGTTCGATCTCATTCCGGCTGCCTTTTCGTGCAAGCCTCATGGCAGCAGCTTGAGATGAGAGAGCTGAGAGGGATCAGACGATGACGGCAGACGGATTGCTGTCGGGCGAAGTAGAATGAAGAATGGGGCACTGCGAGGTTCGACGTACGGGAATGCGAGATTGGATGGTCGTGTCCATGATATTGTATCTACGTAGACAGGTACTGTCGTACGACCATGGACCCGATTTTCTGTTCCGGCTTTTGGGTCGTCTTTCGGTTGATCTGAGATGGGCTGAGAGTTGTACGCATATGCCTCTTTGAGAATGTACAGCAAAGTGCATGAGAGAACCGCCGAAGCGGTCTGCAGCGGTCACTGTGAGCTTATCCGGGAAGACCTGGAACAAGAGAAGGTGCGGCGCGCGTACTGTCATGTCGCCGGGTGCCTCTACCCAAAGATAAGCTGTCCATCACATGCCTCTCGAATGCTGGTGCCCGGGCGGTCTGAATCCGGACCCCAACCCAGGGCCTGAGTTATAATTCAGTCGACGTTTGAAACTGGCAAAATGAGACGACGAGAAACAAGACTTTACTTTCCAATATTCTGATACTTCAGCTATTGTATTGGTAGCTAAATTACGTGGATAGTCCTAAATGGGAAGACATCATGACCCTTTCTCCTGGCGGCTGATTAAACTTCTCACTGCTCATCCTCTTGCGGAACTTTCAACGTCAAGCCATCGATCTGCCTCCATGGCGCCTCCCGCAAAGCAGTATGGCGCTCCACTCAATATAAAGCTAAAAATGCCACAAATGCTCAGCAGGCTTGAAAGTGGAAAACTTTAAATGGATCAAGGTTTGCACCCTCGAGGTCCCTGGCGTTGCTAGCTGTGCCACACCTGTACATTGGACATCCCTCCGTGCTCAGCCAGCAGCCCACGCGTTAAATTTTGAGGGTCATATCCACTGAAGAACCCCAGCAATTCCACAAAGGGAGTCAGTGATCCCACGGAGGAATCAAGTGGCGTCGATGAAAAGCCATCAAGTTATGTCTGCGACATGGCGGACGGTAGCCGGAGGAAGACTGTTGAAACACAGTGCAGTCATCAACTCTTGAGGTCGAAAGAGACATCCGGCTACAAAGTATATAGCTTACGACACTGGAAATGGACCTTCGCCGGCTTTGGCAATCAGGTCGGCATAAGACTGAGCGGACCATTGGCGACGGCCCCAGGAATGGCCCTTCCTCATTGGGGGGTTGTTCTTGCCTTGAGGTAACTCCATGTGCATTTTTTCCAGGAAGCACGTTTCTGTCTCTCTGCATGTCTGACTGAGCAAAACGACAAAGAAGAATTCTTTGCATCCATGAGATTTTCCGGCCAAGATACCTACCTACTTCATTTCTACCTAGGCAGAGAAGGTCCGAAACCGTTTTGGTACAATTTCAGGTACAACACGCGACGATCTGAAAGCTCACTCAGCTAGATGTACGTAGGTAGGCACAGTCATCCGTACGCGGTGCCCACTCTGTGCGGATTCCTGATAGATATGACGAGGGACACGCTCAGCCGGGCCAACTCTCCGCCCGTCTCACTTCCGAACCCCTTTGGCGGCCGCGTCAAACCCAGGCACGCACAGGCAAGAATAGACGATGGCGTGCCGGACAAGGTGACGAAACCAAAACCCTGGTCTCAGCAGGACTGGAGTTTTAGCCTCGGCGGCTGCTGCCTATCTGGGTTGCGTGCTTCTACTTCGTACTATACTTCGGTTCGGCTTCTGTGAGGGGTGCGGGAATCGAGTGTCCCGGGAGACTGGATCGACCTTGAGCGCCACGGGCACACCTTTGGTACTGTAGGTATGCATTGAATGCGCTTCAATGCACCATCCGGCTTTACTGACAAATTGACGCCTGAGCGGTCTGCCCATGGAACAGCTCAGATGCACTCCTGACGCGGCCAAAGCCAGATGCAGCTCATTCTGCTCCACCCTACTTGTGAGACGACGAGGACCTGCAGGACAGCATGAGCAGGACCTGCAGACCAGCACGAGCAGCAGCACGAGCACGAATAGACATGCGCACGACACGGCCGAGGTACCTCAGATCTAGGTCCTGCTTATACGAGAGCACGTCGACAAGCATGCGGAGCCAGATCTACAGATGCATCTACCAAAGTAACTGCTTCCTGCATGCAGACTACGTACTGCGCCTGCACCTGGCAGCATCTCGGTTCCAAACACCTTCTTCGTAGCGTACTAGTAGGTAAGGGAGCTGCCCAGTCCGGCTGACGCTGGAATACCTATCCAGATATAGAAGGCAGACGAATCGTGACGCTGTCTGTTCTCAACAATCTGGGTTTGAGTCTGCCTACGAGGCATGCACGGTCCTTGGGCACGGGTGTAAACTGCCTGCCGGTGATTCCCTCATCCGGTTAGTCTCCTTCCTGGAGGGGGATAGCTCGGGGCTGCTTCTGGCTCCATTCTTACTGTGGTGTTTTGCCGCTGCTGTCTTCCTTCTCTCTACCGTCCTTCACTGTAGGTATGTACCGCGACCCCCTTTAGACTACCTTTGTGCCTTAGGTAAATACCAGGATCTGCTGCCAATCGATTGGTCTACGACGGCCCATTGTACATGAGCTTATTCTACTACGTCCCACGCGAATGATTCCGCGAATTAAAGCATGATGGGCGCGATATACAGTATATTGCCATGTACGTAAGTCTCTGTCTCGTCATCTTGTAACTCCGCCCCTGGGCTTGGGCGAGCTTTCTGTACCCCGACTTCATTTAGTTACGAGGTTTTTGTCGTTCCGATCTGCGGCCAGCTCAGTGCCTCCTGACTAACATATAGCGACGTCACCTCGCCACGGATTGCACGAGCAGCTTGAAGCTCGACCTTATATATGGTCGTGGAAGATCCATACTAGACTAGAGAGTTAATGGCTTTACTAGGCGAGCCGCTTATCAGCATTTCTAGTTCGGATATAGCTGTCGCGATGTTTGTACCTCGTTAAAAAATCTGTCTAATGTATCGCCGGAAGCGTTTTATCGAAGGAAGCCGTTACATAGAAAGAAGGCAGAAGAAGCGTCATTCTCTCATATGCTGGGCCAGGCCTCGTTTGAGGGCAGCTATCGAAGCAAAGGCACAGACACCGGATCAACCGCGAGGGCAACAGACACGGAAAGATCCAATGGAGCCAGATTGCGACAGAGACTTGGCCGTGTCGGTGATGACTCTCAGTGGCGATTGCCGCGGACATTGTCTGTACGAAGTACGCTTCGATGTGTTCCCGTTGGGTATTGTCATCGGTGGAAACTCTCACGCCATTACCATCGATGGGGAATAATATTGGGAGGTGCATCGCCGGGCCCCAGCACCGGCCATTGTTCTTTCCGCATAACGGCGGGGATGCCGTCCGCGTCTGGCGCCTTCCATGGTTTGGCCTGACGTACTTCCACCTTGGACGCACTGCGATGTCGCCACTCGTTCGCGATTCACTCCCGCATCTCTCCGAAGTCCACTGGTAAAGGGTCATGACGGTCCGCCTTCCCGTTCCACGCTTCATCCTACACCGATCACACGCTTCATAGAGGGGCTTAGCCTCTGGCTGGCTCTCGCCGAGACCAGCTCGAACCGCCTGTGCCGAATTGTCGGTAGAGACCCAGGAAAGACAAATGACTTATCGTCTACCGGGTCGTCAGAAGACTGGCCTCGAGAGAGTCTCTGACGATAAAGGCTGGCGTCTACAGTAAGTTCCATACATAGCGATCAACATTGCGATAAAGGCATTCGCATGAGACACGTGGCGAATCGGGACCCGAAGCTAAAGTCGGGTGCCAGCTGAATTACGTGTTAAAGAAGCACTGGTGAAGATCACGACCTACTGCACTTTATCCAGCTATATCGAGGGGATAGTGGTAAGAGGCATGGCTACCGTCCTGGCTCGGAGTAGACTAGCCGCTAGCGAATCAGATTGGACTTACTACGTCTGCAAGGCAAAGTATCTCAGGCGTCATCGAGCGAAGTGACGAAAGCACTATATTCATATAACGATCGGCGAGCAAGCGAAACCATGGAGCTGTGCTGCATTGATTTTTCACAGGAGACAGATAGGGATAGGCCTGCACCGTGCTCTCTTCTCTCGCTGTGGGAGATGGACAATGATGTCTCCTCTCTAACTATGGTCCCGTGGACGTCGGAGTGTAGGAAACAATAACCTCATGTGGTACAGATTCGCGCATCAGGAATCTATACATCCCATTTCTTCGAGAAGCAGTGCTTTCTCTCACTTGCAACTAATTCATCCTCGATATCCATCAACCTATTGTACTTCGCAACACGCTCACCACGGCAAGGTACTCCTGACCTTAGATGCTCTGCTCTAATAACCACTGCAAGATCTGCTATGAAATCATCTGTCGTCTCGCCTGACCGATGAGAAACGAATACAGACCACGCATACGATCTCGCCAATTTCGCTCTGAAATGAGTTGATATGTTGAACACAAGGTGGATAGCGCATCACACACTTACGCCTCTAAAGCTTCGGTTATTGTACCGATATGGTTGATTTTAAGCAGAAGAAAATTGCACGCCTGGCGCTCTTCTGCTATTCTAATGCGCTCCACGTTGTTCGCCTGAAGATCATTACTAATAAGTTTGATATTGTAGTAACGAGACTCGGCCAGTCGCATACCTACTAAAAGACACCCAATCGTCTTGTGTAAAAGGATCTTCAAGTAATATGATGGGGGTAAGTTGAAAGTAGAGCCCCGTATATATCTCGCATCTCCTCCGGAATACCCGTGCTCGTTACGTCGACTGCCTCTTGTGGGGCTGATTTGAAATCGAGGTCGTAGTAGATGGCGCCATTGCGCCCAACCTTACGAAAGCTTTGTGCTGCAGGATCAATTTCAATGATTATTTTTCCCTTCGTATCCAGCTGCTGCGATGGCATTTGTAACAAGTCAAGAGCTTCCACAGCATCGCAAATAGGCGGAGCAAAGCCCCCCTTATCACCGATTCCGATTGCTAGTATACCATATTTCTTCACGATTACGTCTCTTAACATCACATAAGTTTAACTAGCCCATCTAACAGCTTCCACTACTATCGAGGCTCCAACCGGAGCGATCATAAACTCCTGGAATGTAAGCATATTACCGGAATACTCTCCTCCATCAGCAATATTACACAAAGGCACTGGCAGTAGAAAGTCCGAATCAGGTAATTCCGATAACTGTGCCAGGAATGCGTACAGAGGGACTCCAGTGGCTGCGGCGCCCGCTCTGGCCGCAGCTATACTCAGCGAGAGTATCGCATTGACACTCGAATGACTTCTATTTGAAGACCCATCCAACTCAGCATCTTCTAGTCAATGGCGCGCGAATTGAATGCCGGGATCCTTGCTTCTACCAAGGCTGGTCCTAGGATTGTGTTGACATTGTGTACGGCTCGAAGCACAGACTTGCCATAGTACCTATTCAGACTGATTGCCATCACGAAGTTCTCCCGTCCCGTACAACCCCTTTGAAAATCCCGACGGGACTATTGCTGTAAAATTGCCGTGCTCGGTCACGATGCGAGTTTGTATGGTTGGCTTGCCGCGTGAGTCCAGGCGCTGAGAAGCAGTACTGGACAACATTGCTGAGCGCAAGGTTGAGAGGATGCGATGAATCTGGGTTTGCTGGAAACCCTCAATCAAATCTGTGGCCTGTATGAGCATATACTACATATGAGCAGCTTTTCCAGGGCCAAATTGACCGAGCATAACGTCAAGTATTAGCCTCGGGTCGGACGGCTCAGCCAGTATTCGCTTATACTCGATTGTGTCCACCAAGCGTCACTATCCATATTCAGGTCTCATGATAAGTGTGGTGCGGAAGTCCTTTGTCGCCGTTTGGGATCTAGTGAGACCGGACGATAAGTTCGAGTACGGTCGCAGTATCGCGCGTTACATTATCGCGTCTCCCGGTCTATAAGAGACGTCTCTCACTCCATTATTGTCTGCATTACACATAAGCTCTGAAGCATTAAGAGAGGAACGAAGAGACTTTCCTAGGGAGCCCAGAACCACCGCCCAGTATATAGGAAATTGGTTGTCGCCTTCCTCCGTGGCGTGCCCCGTTGTTCAAGTTCAAGGCGAGGCAAAGCATTCCTCAAGGAAACGCCTACGCAGAGGACAAAGTCAAATGCCCGGAACTAGTTTAGGAGTGCCAGGGGAAGCGAAAAGCCACTTCATTGCAAGACTCGAGAGAGTTCAAAATATTGCTAAGAGTGTGAGCCATGAGACAAAATCTGCTTGACAAAGGACCTCCTTCATGCTCACGCTCTTTGGAAGAGGAGTCTCTTCATCATGCTACGTTGCTTATTCCAGATAGTTTAAATCAATGCTTGTGTCGGCCATCTCGGCTCGGCGCAACCGGCTCAGTGATGTCAGACTGTTCTTCTCCACGGTCGAGGTCGCTTTGCGTTGGAAACCCTTGACTTAAGGGTTGACCTGGACGGTGCCGTCTTTATTTGAGGATGGGCCTCAGGCCACTAGCGTGGGCAATTATTTCACGAAAGCTGTCGAACATCGCGGTTCGCTCGGGCCTTGCTGAGCGTGACGAAAGACGCTCTATAATATCTCGTCATGCTGATCATATCTAAGGCAGGTTAGTACGTGCGATCGCCGCGTTATGCACGTCGGTCGCGGAGAGTTGAGCCTTCTTGACAGTCCCAGCATCCCACTGCCCAAGTTACACCATAGCCCTTTACTTGGAGTCTGACTATAATGGATCCGTCTGGTGCCGTCTGTCGAGGTAAGCCTCAATCATTCTGCCATACTCATCTCGCCCACACTATTCGCAACTTCACACCGTCCTGGTTCTCAGTGAACATGGGCACGGGCATCGTCTCCATCCTGCTCCACAATCTGCCCTACAATGGACGCTGGCTCTATTGGCTATCCATTGTCATTTTCTGCCTGAATGTCCTTTTGTTTTGCGTGTTCCTCATCATTTCCGTCTTACGATACTCCATCTGGCCAGATATTTGGATGAAGATGATCAGGCACCCTGTCCAGTCATTGTTCCTGGGAACCTTCCCAATGGGCTTCGCTACAATCATCAACATGATAGCGTTTGTCTGCGTACCCGCTTTCGGGTCACACTGGGCCTTATTCGTCAGTCAAGTGCCGTACTGAAATCGCAAGAGGCTAATTTGCGCCGCACAGGCTTGGGCATTGTGGTGGCTCGATGCAGCAATTTCCGTTGCAGTTTGCTTCTTTCTACCCTTTATTATGTACGACCCTTGCGTCTGCAGTCACAAACGTCTTGCTAATCCGCTGGTTTTAGTATGAACGTTCATAAGGAGACACAACTGTCATCGATGACAGCAGTGTGGTTATTGCCCATTGTCTCCACTATTGTCGCTGCCGCAACAGGTGCAATAGTTGCGGAGAAGCTCGAGCCGACCCATCCGACTTATGCTCTTTGGACGCTCATCGTTTGCTACATTCTCTGGGGAACGGGGGTACCCACAGCCATGACTGTTCTCGTTATTTATTTCCATCGGTTGACCGTTCACAGTCTCCCGCCCCGAGAGGCCATCGTTTCTGTGTTTCTACCTTTGGGACCGCTAGGGCAAGGCGCATTTGCAGTCCAGCAGATGGGCGTTGTCGCACGGAACGTCATCCCGCGCGCTGGTGTACTTGCTGACGCCAGTATCTCCGGCATGGCTAGTACCCAAGCTGGCGAGGTACTGTATGTACTCGGTTTCGTGCTTGGCCTTGTCATGTGGGGCTACGGGCTGGTCTGGCTCTTTTTCGCCATATCCAGTATAAGTCGAAGCAGGTTCCCTTTCAACATGGGCTGGTGGGGGTTCACCTTTCCCTTGGGTGTGTTCACCACCGCAACAACGCAGTTTGGGAAGGACATGCCCTCTACGTTCTTCAGTGCGCTGGGTACGGTAGGTCGAATCTACCAGCATCTCTTCTCCGCGAGTCCTTCTGCTAAATTTCACAGGCGTTCTCGGTCGCGGTCACATTGATGTGGCTGGGCGTCGCTGTTCTCACACTGAAACATACATTCACTGGCCAGCTGCTCCATGCTCCGTGCTTAGGAAGCAATACACCAGGAATATCATGTCGTGACGAGGACAAGAGTGATGAAGATCACAAGGAAACTTTTACAGCCGCATGATCAGGGTTCCAATAGAAGCAAATAATGCAAGACATTAGAAATTTGTAGATTGATGACACAAGGGCTGGTGATGGCGCATATCATAGCCAGAGCAACAAGGGCTAAGATCATGAAGCCATGGCTTCGAATCTAGCAATACTTTCAAGACGACGACGAGGATGTCTGCATCCCAGCCCATCAAACCGATTGAGCCCGATAGTATCGGCAGTCCAGGCGTCTATCAATGGCGTCAGTGACATCCAGATGCTTTACTAGGATAGCGCCAAGAGGCTGGTCTGCCAATAGTCTCTATACCGGACCTTGAGAGCTGGGTTTCCGATAGCTTACAGCCGTATAAGTCGCAATAGGAGGTAGGTATCTATATCAACAGGAATATATCAGCCAACAAGTACTCACCAACATCGGTACCGAGTCTAAAAGGTATTACTTTTACTACCAGTAAGGTTCTGTGGGAATCCCAAAGATTTTAACGAATGGCACTTTCTGCTTGGACGCGTGGCTGAAGTTGATGGGCCGACAGCCTCTTGTCACTGCAACAAAAGAGTACATTGCAAGAGAATAAAGTCCCTTTGTACAATGAGACACAGGAGAAACAGTCCACACCGTAATCCTCATCAATTGATTTGTTCATATCTCTAAAAATGTCTATTATTGCCGATGAACCTTTATGGTCCCATCCTCATCCTCATCCTCATCCCATTGCAACCCTTCTGATATAGGTACTCAAAGAAAATTAAGTCTGTCATCGAGAACTTGTACGCAGTAACTCTCTACATGATAAGAAACATGGCGATTGCCAACACAGCGCGACGCTGCCCTCCATTTTCCCTTTTCCTTTCCTCCGACCGTCTGCCTAATTATTCATCCATAATGAGAGGCGCTTCAAAAGTAGCAAGACTCAAAAAACAATGGTTCTGCAACTTTCGTACGCCAGAGGGGGTATCCGTGTATCGTAATCGTCGTTTCAAAGGAAAACATAAAAAGGAGGAAGAAAGTGAATGTATGTGTGTGCGTGTGTGCGCGAGGAATCATCTCTGCTGTCTGCTCTTCCGAGCCTGATATTCCTTCTTTGAAATCTTCATCAAGACGTCTTCTCTGCCCACCGGAATTGACGTCGTGAGCAGTTTCATTGCGTTTTCGAATTCCGCGTCAATGAGTTGATCCTGCAACCCATCGAGTAATGCTGCGCTGACGGCGTGCAACACGTCAAAGTTGGCAAGTCTGTCCATGCGGCCAGGCTTGACGTTGGCGCGAGCCAGCATGTGTTCCTGTCCGCCAAGGAGCATGAAAATGTCCCAGACGCGAACTTGCGCGGCAAATGGCATAGAGTAGCTGAAGAGTGTCAAGTACCACTTCGTACCATATGCAGATGTCGCCACGCCGAGTCCTTCGAGCGTAGATTTGACGCGGCCGTTCGCGACGCCAGCGAGCCATCCTTTGCTGTCAAAGGCATCGAGAGCATCCATCAGGCCTTGGAATCCAGACCGGTAGAGCTCAGCTACACCACGGTGGAGCCACATGCGTACCGCCATGACGAATGCCCGTTCCTCATCATAATAGCAGAGGAGTGTCGCGATCAAGGGTGCCATACCTTGTGTATATCCTATGTCGGGAAAGTACATTGCAAGAGCTCGCAGGACGCGGAAGAGCAGACGTTGACCACCACGATATCGTCGGCGGAACATGATGTGGCTGCTAATGGTCCGGGGGACGTCCATGTCGATCTGGGCGTCATCGGCACAGTCCCGCTCCTGCAACTGATGAAAAGTCTCGATGAGAAAGGAATCTGGGGTGAAGTTGGGTGACCGATGCGCCGAAGTCAGTAGGTACGAGTACCACGCCGAAGCGCGCCAGCGGTCTGGTATGCCCTTCCAGGTGCGAGAGACGACTTTCGGGTCTAGAGGATCAAATTGTAGGGTCTGTCCGCCGCCGACAATTGTTTTGACGCGCGGTTGCTTCTCATCTGCAACACCAGAGATGAAGGCAGACATGGTGGGTGGCAGTGTCTTGGCCATCTTTGCCCACTTGGCCTCTCGAGAGCGCTCCAGAGCCTTGCGGGCAGGGCTATCTTTGTCATCTTCAATCTCATACGGATCCACCAAGAGACTTGGACCAAGCATGTCACCCGCTTCGTCGGCCCATCGTCGCCCTTGATTGTGATTGCTGGCACGGCGAAAGGGGCTGGAAAGAACGGACGAGCGACGAGATTGGGAAGAGCGTACTGAGCGTGTGTCCCGCTTGCGCTGAGGCGATAGAGCGGGATGCGCCGCAAAACGTGATGGTGCGCTGTTGGTCTCCGCCGATGCATCGACGGCTCCGCTCTCGTCAACCGTGGCCAGGGCCCCGGAGGCAAGAGCTATCCTCGATCGTTGTGAGGGTTCAGGACTTCCTGGGCCGGGTGTGGATACAATAGACGACGTTCGTGAACCGTGGACTGAGTTGACAGGTCGGGCTTTGATGAAGCCAAAGCGGTCAACATCGTTGCAGGAAACGTCTTTCCAATCTTCGATACCACCAGCAAGCTCGTGAGGTTCTCTACGAATGAAGCTGGGTTGTTTGCGCAGGAGGCAGGGCGCAGCCATGTCTGGAGTTTCTCTTCCCTTGACATAGCTGCAATTGCTATCCTGTGTCTCGGGGCGATACGAGGCCGTGTCGGATGTCATGGACGGCTTGGAAGCTCTAGCATCTTCATCGCCAGCAGTCATTCGCGACAGAGTGTCGTGCACGGTGGAATCAGCATTCTCGTACATAGAACGGACTCGAACTGAAACTCTGCGTTCTTCGTCGTTGATGTTGGTCATTGAAAGATCGGGCGTGGTGGGCATTTTGGGGGATGCAGCAGACGCCGGCAGGTCATTGAAGCTTCGCACGCTCGGTTCTGCAGACCTTCTGCGACCCAGCAGAGCGCTCAGTCGCTTGCCGCTCATGAGCATGCTGCCACGCTTTGAGAAGCTTACATCGTCTGTTAGGAAGGGGTCTTCAAAGTCGCCAGTCTCAATGTCCATGTTTGCCAGTCCTTCGAATGGGGCCTCAAGTTTGGCAGCCGCAGCTTTGCGGGCGGCCTCGACGGAGTCCGGGGCAGGTGGTGGCATAGCTGCTGCTTCTTCCTCGGGCTGAGGGACAAGACTGAGTTTATTTGTTGAGGAGATACCGCGGGCGTCTTCGGTCTGTATTACAATCGAAGGCACGTCTTGTTGAATTGAGCCGGCGGAGTGTTTTTCAAGAGGGGCCTCATTGAGGCTTTCGACGGTTGTTGCCAGAGAAGGAGCCATGCCAGAGTCCCTACGCGGGTCCTCACTGAGATGAGACCGCCTCTTAAAAATAGACGCAGATTTGCGCTTTTCCTTGACCGAGGGCCGGGTCTTGAGAAGAGTCTTTCGCTTCGATTCGGGGGTGGAGGGGCTGGTAGTGACAGAGACCGGAGTCTTTGGTCTCGGCGCCTCACCTGGAGAGGAGAAGGTGGGGACGGTCATTGTGCATATTGGGACGAGCGCCGGTTCACAGTCGAGAGGCGTCGTAAGTGAGGGGACGATTCACCAATTAAAGTCAAAATGGGTAGGGCGCTCGAGAGAGAGATGGGGGAGATGGTGAGCAATGTCGACGGGCCGGCGCGAGGCAGGTAGGGATGCGAGAGCAAAGAGCGCAGGAACAGCCCTGTTGGAGCAGTGGGGTTTGCGTCACTTTGAAGGGGCGCAGGAGGAGAGGAGTTGCGCGGGCAGGGAAGACAGGGAGCGGACGAGCAGGTGGGTCGCGGCAGAAGATAACAGCCTTCCACTGGGCCGCGAGGGAGGTGGAGGAGAAATGGATGGGCGGCCGAAGAGGGAAGGGTCGAGTCGAGGGCCCAGCTGCGCGCATCCATCCGCATAAGCTCCGCATTGGCTTCAGCGATCGCGTACGTCGCTTACTGCTTGTGCACCTAGGTTGGGCGCCTTCACTGCCTACTTTCCTGCCTTACAGCCACCGCCCATTGAAGGTTCTTATATTTAGAATGCCTGCTCCACTTGCCGCCCTACCGCCCTGCCGCGGCCTGCGCGGCTCTGGCGCAATCTGTCAGAATCACGCCCTCGCCCTTGCCCTTTGCAGTGCGACAAGAAGCCTCGCGCTTTGAGACACAGGCACTAGACTCGCCTCTGTATATCTCCTAGGCCCACAGCTGACGCAGATAAAGGGAATCAGGGGCCTTGCACGTTCGACCGGGACTCGTTGCTATTGCTCCGCTGCACCATCACCCTCCTGGCCATGCATGGCGCTTGAGCTGTACAAGATATCGTTGCCTCGCATATGATTCGTCCTTGTGCATTACTGCCCTTGCATCCATGACTATCGCCTCTGGTTGTGCTGGCCGCGGCTGTGCTGGCCACCGAGGGTCCGTCCTTCCCACATCCTCTATGATGCCGCCGCCGTGCCATAGGGCACCGAAGGGATAGAGTTCAAATCGACGTAGCCATACAGGTCCTTGTTCTCGTCGGCGGCCATGGCCTGCGCCCATGCCTGCATGTCCTGCATGAACAGCTCCTGGTTCTTTGGGTTGCTGCCATCCACGGGCTCCTGGTCTTTACCCATCTGCCGGATCTGGCTGCCAGCGACAACGTTGGTCAGGCCAAAGTTGTTTTGATCAAACACCTGCTCAATGGCACCTTGCACTTTGCCCGATAGTATTGCCTTGGGCAGCGCAGGCTCCTGAGTCGCTGGCCGCCCTAGTCCCACTCCGTCCACGGTACTCAGCGCATCGACCATGGCGCCAGCAGTTTTCAGACCACCCGTCACGTATGACTTGGTCTTCTTCAACTGCGGTGTGATCTGTTCGGCGAATTCCAAAAAGAATGACTCGCGCTTCTTTGTGCTCTCGCGTTTGTGCGTAAAAGCCAGCGATTCATATGTGCCACCAGACAGCTCGATAAAATCAAACGAGTGCTCCTCGAGCAGCTTTACAATCTCCTTTGCCTCCTCAGGAGCAAGACCCTTGTCTTGGAACTCGACCGAGTTCATCTTGATGCCAAGGACAAAGCCCGGCTTGGTCGCCTTGCGGACGGCTTCAGCGATCTCGAGGATGATGCGGACGCGATTCTGCACACTGCCTCCGTATTCGTCTGTGCGACGGTTGGTGGTTTGCGACAGGAACTGGGCCAGCAGATAGCCGTGAGCACCGTGGAGCTGGATGCCGTCAAAGCCTGCCTTTTCTATGTACGACGCAGCATGTGCAAACCCATCGATGACCGTCTTGATGTCCTCCTTTGTGGCGGCGCGCGGCTTGCCGAAATGCATGCCCATGACTTCACCCTCGAGCTGCACGTCTGAGGCGGAGATTGGGTTGGGGTTGATCTTGTCCTCTACTTGACGGCCAGGGTGGCTGACCTGGGCAACAAACAGGGAGCCCTCCTTCTTGGCGGCGTCGGCGAGCTTCTTGAACTGCTCGAAGCGCTCGCCAGAAGGCTGCGCGTCGAGTGGGATGATGGGGTTGCCGGCAGCTTCGAGCTGCTCAGGGTGGATCATGACGTTTCCGGACAGGATGACACCGTAGCCACCCTCTCCCCAGCGCTTGTAGACATTGATCAGCCTCTCGCTAGGAATCCCTCTCTTGCTGAGATCGGTGGCGGACCATGACGAGAGGCGCTCAGTCATGGCTGCTTTCATGAAGCGGTTGGGCGCCGTCTTGCCCGAGAAGGCGAACTCGAGAGGCCGACCCAATGGGGAAGGGTCAACCTGTCTGCTTTCATATCGGGGAGGCATGGTACAAGATGTGTTTATGGAAGAGGTAAGTAGTTCAATTGCGGATGGAGTGGGATGGAGAGCGGAGGCAGTATCTTATATTCTCTGCGGGTGATGCAGCTCCGCGGTGCTGACCAATCTCTGTCAGCCAAGCTGGCGCAGAAGCAACCTCTCGACTGTCTTTGTAAATCCATTGTTGCTTAGAAACCATCGTGCAGCTACCCCGAAATTTTTCCATTGGACATTGGGAGCTACGTCAGCGTCGGTAGCGCAGCCACATTAGATGCTGATAGCCGGAGGCTGAAGGGTATCGACAGTTCTCCAGGCTCCGAACATTGCGCTTCTTTTGCGCGTGGATGCGATTTGCGCTCCCGAATGCATAATTGGGGATAGGACATTTTAGAGAAGCACAGTCTGCGTCGGTCAGGCTGTTACAATCTGGCGTCAGTCTTTTGTGATGGCCACTGATTTTGCCACTGGTGCTGTCGTAACTGGTGAGCAGATGGAGTGCCCAGGCGGTTGCACGGTGCTGGCACGGCCAGTCCACTGTCACATCCTACGCGCCAAACTCAGTGACTTCTCGATGACGAGCTCGTACATTGAACAATCGCAGCCCGCAATGGCCACGCTGTGCAGCAACAATGCCAGACGCCTGTCTCCCAGACCGCCGTCTCAAAACCTAGTCTCCTGAAACAGCGATCTGCAGACAACGTCACTCTCTTCTACACCTCATGACCCTCCAGATCATTTTCAACAGACCGATACTTGCACTCCCACCGCTGCCAGCCCCCAGCAATCGAGCAGTCCACGTTAGATCCTCATATCAAGACCCTCGACCCACCTCACGTCAGACCCTGACAGCCTCGACTCTGGACCCGCAACCTTGAAATCGCTCTCCACCTGGGACCAAAACAAACCTCACAATGTCCCGCTACCAAGACGATCTCACCACTGACCCCGAACCCCAACGCCGACCCCCAGGAATAAACACCGGCCCCTCAGCTCGCAACCCCTCGCACCTCACCCTCCAGGACGTGCACCACTCTTACCAGCCCGAGCTCCCCGCTCACGCTCTAAGCCCAACATCGCAGACCCGCCTGCACTCCCCCAAATGGGCCCTCCACGCCGGCCCCCCCAACGCCTGGGCCCGCTTCCGCCACGTCTGGCGCGAAGAACTAGCTGAATTCTTCGGCACCTTGCTCATCCTGCTCTTCGGCGCCGGCGTAGAATGCCAAGTCAACCTCAACGCGAACAGCAGCGCGACACGCAGTTCCGGCGCTGCGTTCGGCGACTACTTACAAGGCCGCCTCGCGTGGGCCGCGGGCGTCGCCATGGCCGTCTGGGTATCCGGCGGTATCAGCGGCGGCCACTGCAATCCCTCCGTCACCGTGGCCCTCACTCTCTTCCGCGGCTTCCCCGTGCGCAAAGTACCGGGTTTCATCGCGGCGCAGGTGGCCGGAGCGACGCTGGGTAGTTTACTCGTGTACATGAATTACTCCGCGGCTATTTCGCTGTTTGAAGGCGGGAGTGCGCGCAGCGTGACGGGGGATCACGCTACGGCGGGTCTCTTCTTCACACTGCCCGCCACCTTCCTTTCGTACAGCGGGGCATTCTACTGCGAATTCCTCGCGTCGGCTGCACTGCTGGGCATGGTGTTCGCGCTGGCGGACAAGGGCAATTTGGCGCCGCCAAAGGGGACACAGCCTTTTGCCATGTTTCTCGTCTTGCTCGGGATTGGCGCTGCGCTGGGAGTTAACACGGGATATGCGATGAACGGGGCGAGAGATACAGGGCCGCGGATTGCGTTGTTTCTCGTGGGGTATGGGTGGGAGGTGTGGACGCATGACTATGGGTACTGGTTCTGGGCGCCGTGGCTTGCGGCCATAGCCGGAGGTGTGGCTGGTGCTGCTGTTTACGACGCCTTTTTGTACACTGGGCGTGATAGTCCGTTCAATCGTCCCAAGGGCGGTCGGAGGAACCCGTTGCTGGGCAGTGAGGGCGCTGAAGAAGGAGTCTGATGGGTAGGGTGCTCACTTGCGGAGGACATACGTCTGTGCATACAGGTTTCGCACATATTACCTAGACTTTGGTTTGCAAATATTAGACTCTAATAAAAGGATGGACCGGGCAAGTCCACATACGTCTTCTTCTGCATAAGTCTCGATCTCGATGGGTAGACAGAGCATGGTTTCAGTGGGGTGGAGAGGATGCAGTGATCAAGATACTGTACCACATTGCATGGGACACTCCAGGCAGACAGAGTGGATATCAGGTACCGTATCTCTCACGCCACAGCCCACTCACGATGGGCGGTCAGAGGACATGAGGTGCGCTGGGGGATTGCTCGACTTCCACGTGGCGCCCAAGGCTCACTCTTCAGATTCCAACCTCATCACAGCACATTGTGCAAGCGCCGCTGTCGTATTTCGTCCAAGTCAAAATCCGCAACGCAACACCTAGTTGACATGTCGAAAACTTGAGCAGTCGGAAAGATCAATAGACCTTCGCTGCAGGGATTCTGGGCGTTGCAGACAGTCACCATGGCCTTCGGTTGGACCCTCTGCAGCTCTTCCGCCAACAATCAAAAGCCGGGTCCATCTCGCAGACTCTACGCTTGGCTACATCCCTTGACCTTACGCTACTGGATGTGTAAAAGAGCCAACAACTCTGCCGTATTGATAGATTGGCATGGGTATTTTTTTCGGTTGCCAACGTCAATCTTGTCTCGCAGTCTCAATCGCAACAAAGGGCCATTGTCAACGGCCGTCCACCTAGCGCAGACATGGCGACTCTGCCGACAGCCTGCGTCTGAGACTTAATAATTTAAACGCTCCAAGTTGGCTCAATGAACTGCACAACCGTGCTTGGTGCCAGCATTACATTTGTCTTCATCCACGTTGGGCACAGAGCAGACATTTTAAGTGAGGTGTCTCGGATGTTTATACAAAGAGCGGCCTGCTGAGTGGAAAGATCTTCGTATTGCGATTCCGCTCGTTGACATGTACAAAGTGTCCCGAGGTCGATACTGCGTTCCGATCTCAGCTGGCACAGACCAAGCGCAGAGCTCCTTAGGACGGTTCCCGAATTCACGATGGCAGCGAAGCAACTTCCTAAGCCTTCCACTGGCTGCACCGCAATAAAAAAGCGACTAAGCCCGTCAACTCAGATAGGAACCTAGACCAGACATCGGCTCGGCTCTTGACGCTTCCTGTTTCGCCTCAGTGGAGCGCTTGAAGGGCTTTGTCTTTGGCACAGACCCTCCTGACCCTGGGCCATTTGGTCACAGAGGACGTTCATCTTGCGTACGACATTAATGAGATCGTGTCCCGATGCAAGAAATCTGGTACTTACAGCTCATAGGTGACGGGAGGGTGAGTATTAAATATCTGTGGATCCTCGCCATCGGTGTCTTCAGATCAGCATTGTTCCAAGTGACCTGCCTGTCTTTCCAATAGCTTTTCGATCAGAGGTGCCGCCATCTCTGCATCCCATTAGCGCTTCACGAAGCCGCGTCCAATTCAAACAACCGGTGCTCATTTAGCCTCGAACAACCATCAGAAAATGCCTTCTGCAGAGCCGGCTCACGATGATCTGACCGATTTTGTAGACGGTGTACGACGCTATCCTCGCACAGGCATTCAGATAGTCGTTGTCGGAGCTGGTGTTGGAGGCTTGTGGGCCGCAATCGAGTGCTGGAGAAAAGGTCATGATGTTCTCGTTCTGGAGAGGAACAAGAACATTACATCACTGGGTAGAGATGATGGCGATCCCGTAGCGAGATTGTGAAAGAACTGACCAATGCCAGGTGATGTGTTCCTTATCATGCCGTCTGGTATGGCATCGATGAGGTACTTTCCGAGGATTGTCAGGGAATGGCAGCATATCTCGTACAACCCCGAGACTGCATGCCATCTCCCAACCGGTGAGGTTTTCCCAGGCCGGCCGGAAGACTGGTTACGACCTGGAGCAGGTGGGCATGCATGCCCCGGAGTAGACCTCGGAGGGCCCTCTGGTAGGTATGTATTGCTGGAGCTACTGCACGCTCAAGCCACCGCATTGGGTATACCGGTGCTGTTCGGTAGGGAAGTCGTGAGCTGGGCAGAGGACATCGATGCGGCCAAAGGGCATGTGACTACTGCTGCCGGCGACGTCTTTACGGCAGATGTCATCGTTGCTGCAGATGGTATTGGCAGCAAATCAGGCAAGGCGGTAACCGGTAAAGTTATGAAATGCCTGCCCAGTGGTCAGTCATGTATACGAGTAGGTTTCAGCCCGGAAAAGCTGCCTCCCGACCTACGAGCAAATCAGGTACACATCTACGGCTCGCCAGAGGTCTGGCTCCTGTGGTTTATCACGCCGGTCGCGGCTGGGATCAACGCTATCATTTTCGACGAGGAGGAGGACGCCCTTGAGAAATGGGGCGAACAAGTGACTGCGGATCAACTCCTAGAACGGATGGCGAAGACTGGTGTGAAGTCCGATGCAGCAGTCATGGAGTTCATCGAACACATGCCGAAGGATCATCCACTCGTCTACTGGCCTATTGCGACCCGCGCAACACAGCGAGTCTGGGCGACCCCAGGCGGACGGATCGTGCAGATTGGCGATGCAGCTCACCCGGTGCTTCCATGGTCGGCGAATGGAGCGACGCAGGCTCTCGAGGACGGATCGTCGCTGGCCGAATGCTTACGCATAGGGGGCAAAGCAGAGATAGCTTGGTCTACAAAGGTGCATCAAAAGCTGCGTTACGAACGAGTCAACCTAATTATTCGATCAGGCTGGACAAAGAAGAGTGTAGCCTACAGCCTTGACTATGAGAAAGCGCGAACGGATCTGGTTCTAGCCGGGAAGTTTCAGATAGAGATTGGACGCTGGGTTTGGGGCCACTCACCAGAGGCATATGCCAGGAAGCAGTACGCAAAGGCGCTGTCACACCTTCAACACGGAACTCCGTTCAAGAATTCGAATCTTCCACCCGGACATGTCTTTGAAGAATTCTCGGTCAAAAAGTACTGGCCCTAAATAAGGGAAGAGGCTGGTCTGACCCCTTGCTGGAAACGAACGGTGATTGGGGCATAGATGCTGACGTTTCGCCTGACGGGCACTGAACAGTCATGTAGAATGCAGGAGACGGAGGATCAGGAGAGATGCTGGGACAGAGAGAGGATTGAGGTCGCTCGTGGAGGTGACGTAAAGCCGGACGGCGGTCGTACTTGCCTTTCGACCTGAACTCCACCAAGGGACACCATATTGGACTGATGTGCATGACACACACTCGTCAGTCGTGACCGGAGTCTACAATATTTCGCCCTGTCTCACTTCGTACTTGAATTAAATGTTTGATCTTGCCGACTCCCCCACCATATCAAAGGACCAAAGAGCCGCGAAAGAAGCTATGTTGCGAATTTGCGTATCAGCACTAATGATTCTTGCGCCCCAGTAATCGTTCCCACCAACTCTTAGACCAGTTCGTGACAGCTGAAACTGCGCTTACTGCAACCTCCACGATCAAAGGTACCGCCACAGCGCATCTGACAATGGTCTGCCCATATCCTCCCATTGCCGCACTCTGCAGAATGGCGTACAGACTCCCTCCAGCAACGGGGCCCATTGCGCTCATGAGTAAAGCTACAATGCTTCCTGCCATACTTTAGTTAGCAGATGTCGTTTTGTGATATGAACAAGGTGACTTACCCGCAGCAGGGCCGACAGAAGTAAATCCAAGAAAGCCTAGCACCGGTGGGAAAACTGCGCCGCCGACCACCGCGAAAGCGGTAGTGACTGTTCGTGCCGGATGTCTCTGAGCCCAGCTGATTATCCTCTCACCCAACTTGCCAAGGCTCTCACTGACACCATCTGTATATCCATTGAGGACACTGGTTGAATTTTGGTGAAGTCTATTCAGCATGTCCACGAAGTTCTGCATCTCGCCAATGTCTTGAGGGCTTGCGAATTCCACGCCAGAGTTGTTGGTAGCGTAGATGATTTCTGCGCAGATGGAGAATGATGAATAGAGCAAGATTGGTGGGGGAAGGGCTGGTCTTACAAGTTCACGGCGTCGGATAAGAGTCATGGGCAAGTCAAAGATACTGTAAGTTCCCGTAGGAGTTTCCAGGTGGCTAGGTCTACCGCCAATGTCGCAGCTACCACTCAGATCTAGGCGGTGAATGTGGCCCTCACCTAACTTCTCATGCAAGCTGCATTAGTGAGATTGTCTCTTTCTCTTTCTTTCAGAACCCGGTGAGCGAGCCTGTCTCAGCTTACTTAATGTTTCAGTAAGGTGAGGATTGCAGAGGAGAGGAAGCTTTCAAACCACTATGAGGAGTAATACGTAGCAGCCCTCACTCAAAGTCTCTCAGAGCGAACTACAGTAAAGGTTTCACAAGCTCTTCCGTTATTGCTCGAGTTCCGCGAAACTCGTGGAGAATCCAGCTAAGCGCAACGGGAACTTTAACTGCGCATCTCTGTCAGAGGTGCATCAAACCTATGGATCGACTGACAATCCGGACCTGTCATATTATGCTGAGATTCAAAAGAGAACTTCATCAATTTCAGTGTCATTAATCTAGCTTTCATGGATGGCGGCCGGCTCTCTGTGGCAGAAACTTGGATCTCTAGATGCCGACTTTGTCTAGCCTGTAATCTAACTTGCTGGAATTACACGCTGCGATGCATCCTACGTTAGCATGTTTACGCAATGTTTCGCTGAACCCAATGAGGCTATATCAAGCCGCACGAAAAAGATCGAAAGGCCAGTATTTATATGGACGCTCCCAGGGATGCAGTTTCAACAGCAGCGTGCTCGGCACCCCGCTCAGCTGGAACTCCACGGCGCCCATACTCGCAATTTGAATAATCACATAGACTTTATCTGGTGATCGGGTTGAATATGGACATGAAAAAGGCTGGCAATGCTTCCCTTCCATGACAGCTCATGCTCGCACCTGCTGCAGGTTTAGCGGCGGTGAAGCCCAAGCTTGGTAGCAATGGACAGCGTTGAGATGAAAACCGAAGGAGCAAACATCACCGCACACAGCGAGGGCTGTCAGCTTTGAGTAAACATGGTGAGGACCTGACATGACGTGCATAACAGAAGGTAGTACAGCAACAAGCTGCGTTTGTGTTACCGCCAACCTCCAACAGATGGAGCGATGCGGCGAGCTCATTTCGGGTCCCTTGCAGTGATAGAATCTGCCGCCTGTGGCAGGTTGTCCGGCCACGTTGATGAAAGGACCTGGGTCCAAGAAGGTCAGGAAACCAGCCTTTTCTGGACACGATGCATTCCCCATTTCTTAGCCTTTCGAATATGGTCGACGCAGAGTGAGCATTTTTGTTAACCTTAACGTACACACGTCCCACCTTCGCACGATGAGAATGCAGAGTAGCAAACATTGAACATTCATGCTCGGCGTTTTCCAACTAGGAGAGCGGTGACCCAAACTCATGTCACGTGGAGTGGCTCTGCATGTGGGTCCACATCCTTAGAGCAGGCCCGAGGCCGCTTGAGTCAAAGCTGCTCCTGAGACTTATAGGCATCGCCATATTGTCGATTCCAGGTCCTGTCGGACGCCCCACTGCTCGGACGCACGAAGGACACAGAATGATTCACTTCATGTTTAATATCATTGGCACCCGCACAGCCTTGGCGCCCAATTAAAGACGACCTTGGACATGCACTGTACTCAGAGTCTTGTAAGGCAAGGGACATGCGTAAGTCCTGCGTCAAAGGATAGAGTCGAGCCTGCACCATAGCGTAGACCATCATTGAAGATGGAGCAGAGGGTCAAAGCGGCTCGAGAGAGATCTCTTTGGGTACCTACAGGCTGACAGAACATGGTATGGCCATTGTTGAATGCAGGGGCCCACAGAGGTGTGAAATTGGGTGATTGACGTGTGCAGGAGGTCCCTTTGATGGCTGCTGATCTTGAGGACGAGGTGCCATCCGTGTACATGAGGCTCTTCTCGATTGCACTACCAAAAATAGACGGATCCTCATAGGTGAGTGAAGAAGGTCGAAACCCGGAGGTTCAGCAACAAGGTACCTACGTTCTGACGTTGCTCGGAACTGGTCAGCATCTGAAGCTGTTTCGTCGTCCTCAATTTCACAGTAATGAGTCTCATCTTGCGAGTATGAAAAGTCATCTCTCAAGATGAAAGCTTCATCTACGAGAGATGAGGTTTGATGGCATTGTGATATTGCGCCACCAAGGCCAGACCGTCTTCAATCTCTAACAAATTGGAAGTGACGAGGCCTGAGCAACCATTGCCTGAAAAGCGAGCGTGATAGGTCGCGAGCAATTAAAGATGCTCATTTCTACCAAATGAGATTATTAGACCAATGATGGAAGCAAATATGTGATGGATTGCGTGGTAGATGAAGAGCGTTGCGGTCGTTGGCCAGCAGAGATTGCGCCTATTCCGGAGGCGGCCGGCTTTCCCTTGCCCCTTCGGTCCCTTGCTCCACCTCCACTCCCGCCTAAGGCTGTCCTGTCTTTCCACCTTGTCTCTATACGAGCGTAGATTTACTTGCTGTCTACGATATGTCTGAGCAAAAGTCTTGAACAGAGAAGCCCCGTACGTCCTGGGCTATCAAAGCTTCTCCAGCCTCATGATGGTCTTTGTAACATGTTGCAGTAAGCTTCACTGCGCCGGGGTCCTCCCTCTCATGCCCGATGAGAAGGTGATTCGCTTGCCAGTCAACACAGACGACGCACTTAGATCACAGCTCGATCTCGGTGCGAATCTCGCAGATGTGTCGCCGCCGCCTCCTTGGTCAGGAGCAGGCACGCCTCATGCAGTCCTGGATGGAGCGTTCAAGTTGCTCGTTGTAATTCCTGGTTCGAGACAATAGTAGGCAGGAAGTAAAGCTTTGAGAGCTTTGAATATGCGATAGAGATGTCGCTTCTCGCTATGGTGCTCTCGATTTCGAAAATGCCTTCGCCGTTCTCACTATGCCTACATGGGCAGTGCCTGAATCGAGCTCACGTTCGACAACCTTATCCTTCGAACGCTGCGCGCCTTCGCCAATTTGGAGCCTGAACATCGATTCCCAGCAGCTCTTGCACATTTTGGAGCCGGAGCAATGAGCCTTGATTATGAGGCGCAGGCGCTCACGATCTGGGCATAGTACACGCGAGTGTGCTCGATGCACAGACCTCACGTCCCTACAACACCAGACATGCTTCCTCTGCACGTGAGACCATCTGAGCGGTACACGTGCTTTCGCAACCAACTGCACATATTATCTCAGGCGCATTGCCGTAGACGGGCATTTCCCGGTTCCATGCTTTGACCATTGATGACTGATGCAAGTGCTCGTAGTGTACTTCCGCTTGCATCCTTTGGATCGAGCCACCTCGCAGATGCCATGGTGTTGATCGCTGACTGTCTTCAGTGCATCGCTATAACTTGACGGACTTCTCGCACAACTGCACAGATTTCCATTCAGAGACACTTGCAGCTGAAGCGTTGCTGGAGCCATGAGGATAGCTGTGTCCGAACGACAGTCGGGGTGTCCTAGTCTGAACGTCGTCAGAGCGTGGGACCGTCAGAGCGCCCGCCTTACGACTTGCATGAATATAAATATTTGCTCACGGATTTCTTTACTCTGGCATGAAGCGTCCGTGAACCATTCGCGACTTTGCAAACCCTACCTACAGATCAACATGAGCAATCGAAGAGTGCGCGACGTCGACTACGACGAGGAGGATGTGTATGACGAAGACGACTATGACGAAGATGGAGAAGGAACAGCCGACCAAGGCGAAGAGCGTTTGAGCCCTGAGGACGAAGGTATGCAGGACTCCGCCAATACCTCGAATAAGGTGACTGACTTTTAGTAGCGCAGCTAGTTGAAAGCGCCGGTGCAGTGCGCAAAGCCTTGAACGGCGAGTTCAACGTCTCGGATAAAGAGATTGAAGACGCTGTATGGCACTATTACTTCGATGTCGCCAAGTCGATTGCCTATCTGCGCAGCAAGCACAGTCCAAAGCCTGCGAAGAAATCGAAACCGGCTCAGCCTAGCAAGTTCGATATGGCTGCACAGACTGCTGAAAAGAATGGTAAGCAGCCTCTTTCTCCTACCTATTTCCCACTTCCCTTGAGCGTCTGATGGGCCTGACTGTACACTGGCTGCCTGGAGACTGGAGCCGGAGCATCACGAACATGGCTGATGGCGACCTACGCAAAGACTACTTTCGAGATATACCATGGCTTGGTGTGCCTTGCGAACGACAGGGCATTATCACAGAGGTGCGCGTTACCCCCCGGGGTGGTCTACTTGGTGGCTCTGGGGGAAAGCCGTCAAAGCTCGCTGCACTGGCTGCTGCTCGCAAAAAGGCGCAAGCAGAAAAGAAGGCCGCAGATGAAGGCCAAAAGCAGAATACAGAAAAGGATTCCAACGCCTCGGTCGCCCTGCTGGACCGCTTGAGCCTAAAGTCTGGATCTCAGGAGGTACAAGCGTCTGTTCAAACCCTGGGAGATAAACGACCCTCTCCTCTGAGCGAGATACCACCGCAACCGCGCAAGTATCCTCGTCCCAAGAAGCATTTGGAGCCTGAACCAGAGCAGAAGGAGCAACAGTCGACAAACAGTAATGATGAGCCAATGGATGTGGAAAATGAAGAACCTCCACCGCCAGCTATAGACGATATCAGGACAGGCCCCTCGATCTTCGCATCGACGATGCTTGGTGGCGACCACTCCTCTGTGCACTCGAACAGCACACCATTCTCCTTTCCCGCAGCACCAACCCATCCTGATAACGCCTTTTCCGGACCCAGCCCAGATGACATCGTACTCAGTGCCCAGACGAAAGGTCGCTAGCCCTGCGAACGAAAAGACAGTAGACTGACTCACATTCCCGTAGGAAAATCAGCTGCAAATGCTCAGCCGCCGACGTCTTCTCTTAAAACCCTCAACATCAACGACCAAACACCTTCCGCTCCAAAGATCAAGTCAAAAAACATCGACGTTCCCTCAGTCTACCTATCCTCGTCGCCCAAAAACTCTGCAAATTTCGTCGTGATAGGCCACGTCGACCACGGGAAATCAACCTTGATGGGCCGCCTCCTCTACGATCTCCGCGTTTTCGACGAAAGGTCCTACCACAAACTCTCGTCCGCCGCCGCACAAGCGAACAAAGCCTCCTTTTCCTTTGCATGGGTAATGGATTCGACCGCCGAGGAGCGAGCCCGCGGCGTGACAGTGGATATAGCAACCAACTACTTTGAAACGGAAAAGACGCGATTCACCATTCTCGACGCTCCTGGTCATCGCGACTTCATTCCCAACATGATTGCCGGTGCCGCACAAGCAGATTTCGCCGTGCTCGTCGTCGACGCCAGCACCAACGCCTTCGAGGCTGGTCTGCGCGGTCAGACGCGCGAACACGCCCTGCTCGCGCGCAGCATGGGCATCTCTCGAATTATTGTCGCGGTGAACAAGATGGATGCTGCCGGCTGGAATAAGGAGCGCTTCGACGAGATTGAGCAGCAAATGCGCGCTTTTCTCATTGGGGCGCGCTTTCCCGCTGACGGCATCGTTTTCGTTCCCTGCGCCGGTCTTACAGGGGAGAACATTACAAAGGGGATTGAGAAGGCGGAAGCGAAATGGTACACTGGACCTACGCTCGTCGCTGCACTGGACGCCTCTGAGCCTTCTCGTCGCGCGCTCAATGAACCCCTGCGTCTAACGGTAAACGACGTCTTTCAACGCCCTCATTCTGCTGGCGTTAGTGTGAGCGGTCGCATAGGGAGTGGTAGTCTCCAACTAGGTCAATCACTCCTTGCGCAACCCTCGGGCGAAACAGCACAGATCCGCAGCATTGAAGTCGAGGATACGAGCAAGGAATGGGCTGTCGCAGGCCAAATCATCACGCTAAGCCTCGACGACATCGATCCTGTGCATCTACGACCAGGCGATGTACTCTGCGATTCCACTGCGTCGCCTATCAAGAACGCAAAGGCGTTCACGGCAAAGGTGCTCGCTTTCGAGCACTTGTTTCCCGGACCGGTGGAGCTGCACAAGGGACGTATGCACAGTCCGGCTGTTGTGTCTGGTCTACTTGCCGTGCTGAATAAAAGCTCCGGCGCGGTGGAGAAGAAGAAGCCCAAGATCCTGAAGCCGGGCATGCTCGCGCGAATCAAGGTTGAGCTGGCTGAGGGGACTGTGCTACCGCTGGAGAGTTCGGGACGGGTTGTGCTGAGGAGTGAAGGAGTTACTGTTGCTGCGGGATTGATCGAGGAGACTGAGGAAGGGGTTAGAAAAGCTATTGTGACCACGCCGACTGAGGAGGGGATTGGGCGGTGAAGGGGAGGGGGAAGGGGGATCATGTACAGCTTTTCTGCTCATATGCTGCGACAGGACACTTGAAACGCAAACTTTGATGAAAAGGATGTTGTTGTCTTGTGGGGTTTCCTCGACTGCTTGGTTCTGATTACCCTTTATCTACTCCGATGACCACCTAGGCGCTTTCCTATTAATACAACGACAGTCATAATACTGGGGCGACGATCTAGAGAGAATACTGAGCCCTCCCTGTTCTGCCATAGGCCGGCCTCCTATACAAACAGGGCCAGTTAGCCTCTCCAACGTCCGCTTTAGAGCAGTACTAACACCCAGGATTAGATACTTAGTCGATTTACGTACAAATCGATTACTTCATTTTTTATCAATTGGTAGAAGGCCTTTGTTTACGGGCGCGTGAGAGTGCCACTGAATTTCGGTACAAGTTCCACGCTAAGAGGAACAATACTGTTTACAGGGGAGGGGTGGTGGATTTGGGGTGGTGCTCGTTACTGCATCAGTCTATCCCCTCTTCCGCTCTATAGAATCTACCTCGGCACCCCATTCCTCGCCATGAAATCCTTATACCCATGCTTGACTTTGCTAAACAGCGCATGAACCTGCCCATCGCGACTATGCCGCGGACTACTAGGCGCAATCCCCTTAGTATAAGCATCGACATCCGCCGTTAGCGCCCCACAATAATTCCCCATATGCGGCCCATTCGGCCCAAACACGACGCGCTGACACCGCGCCTTGCGATTATCCCACCCGTCCGTAGCGAGGTCCGTGGCATGGTAGATGGCGCACGTCTCGGAGCCCATGTGCATGAAACTCCCGTGTCCCGGACCCCAGGGCCCCTGCTTACCCGGCGCCGTCTCGATGAGCGGACGTGAGTCTTTGGTCCAGGATGCAGGGTTGAGCGGGTCGCCGCCGCGATAGTGCAGGACGGCCATCTTGTAGTCCTTTGTCCAGGAGCCGGCGCAGGAATAGACTATCCCTTTCCAGCTTCCGTCTTGCGATTCGAGATACTGTGGACCCTCGTTGATGCCGTGCGCGCCGTTGCCATCGTGCGAAAATTCCCAGTGGTGCTTTGGACGGCTGATTTCAACTGGTTGGGAGGCTGCTTGCGTGGGGGTGTTTAGGCGCATGATGAAGAGATGCTGGTTTAGATCGCTTCGCAACTCGCCACGCGGCCAGCCCGAGTATACAAAGTAAAGGGCGTTGTTGAGCACAAAGGCTGTACCATCGATAGCCCATTGCTCAGGCGGCATGCCCCAGATTGGGCCGGCGAATTGCCATGGGCCGACGGTGGGGTCTTGGTCTGCTGGTGGGCCAGCGAGGACGAACATGCGGTGCGAGGCATTTCCGTGGGCCGGGTGGGCTGCTGCAAAGTACACCCACCATCTGCCCTGTATGCAGTGCAGTTCGGGCGCCCATAGACCGTCGGAGTACTCTGTGTTTGGGGGAGGGCGCCAGATGCAAGTGCTTTTGCGGGTCGACGAGTGTTGGAATTGGGAGAGGGACGTGGCAGACCTGTCTTGAAGTAAGAACCTTTGAGCCTCTGCTTCTGCAGGTATTGGGTAGCTACTGACCAAATGTCGACTCTGTCACCGCAGGTGAAGGTCTGCAGGGTGTGTTAGCATGTGCGCTGGGGATGGTACCTCGTTAGGTCATGACGGACCAAGAAATATTTGCCATGTGCTGCGATGATCCACGGATCTGGGGTCGTTTGATCGACCAGCGTCAAGACGGTACTGTTATATTGTGCCATCTTCTTTGAAATGTAAAGGATTCTGCTTGTAGATTTGGAAGGGTCACGGAGTAAACACAGGAAGTCATTGGCTTGACGTGGTGACGTAGGCCGCGTAAAAGCTGACACGTGACCGTCTTGCTTCTGCTGGGATTCGACATCGAACCGGCGCACAAAACTCTCGGCAGCATGCTGGGCATGGCGAAGGCGCAGTAAGCGGAGAGAGCGTCAGTATACATGTATGCGGCAATTCCAGAAGTCTTGTCGGCTTATGCGTCCTTCTCCAGACTGCTTGCAACGCCTGCGCGGTATTCCTGGGAGCTCCGCCGCGGACACGACCACATTACACGCAGTTGTTATTGAGAAGGGTGATCGGTTGCTCTCTCTTCTATAATGACATAGAATCCAGCCACCGACCGTGGAGTTAAGTTGACCAATGTATGCGTCTTCACTCGGAACGCATGAAGGAACCAATTCAGAGAAGGGAGACCGCCATTAGCCGGTGCTCGGCATCCAAAGCTCTTCACCCAGAGGCACGGAAACCAAATGAGTCCATCGCGAGTCTCTGGATGAGGTATGAGGGGCGCAATCCAGCTGATGGGCCGCAGTCACGCGCTCTTCAGTCGCGGGTGATGGCTTCGTGTGCCTTCCCAAGGCAAAGGATGGAAGATCCGTGGACGGTGGCACCTATGGAGCGGCTCCAGCGACTGCCGGCCCCAGGATCTCAACAATCAATGGTTCCAGCCGCTACTCTTGATCGCTGTGACTGTCTGTGGTTTGGGTCGATGCTTACATCTTAATTCGTCTACGCCTGAAGCATAGCATCGACGGCCACGTGGGCTGAAACGGCTCTTAAGCATCCTGCTGGCTCCGCGAGGGTATTTGTCCCTCCACCGTATTGAGGCTCCCAACTGCGCATACGAGAATCTCCGCAAGGTTGCGTTCGAGCGCCACCAGTTCCGAGGCACGCGACCTTGGGATGCTAGGTACCTGGCCGAGGGGATGCGCCGCTCGCCGCCCTGGCTACGTGGCTGTTGCGTCAACAGTGATGCTTCACGCAAAGCTATCGACGACTGGACACTGCATTGACGTCTCGCGCAGTGCTTTGAGAGAGTGGCCGACGTAGCCGTGTGGCGTTGGTGTTGCGGTGATACGGCGTGGGCCTCTGCCGTGGGCAGCGCCGATCACTGGTTCCTCCTGGCGCAAGCGACACACGATACTTGAAGACTCTGCCGCATTGCAGATGCAGACTGGGAGGCACGAGCTAAATTGACGAAAGACCATTGGCTGATTTGCTAGCCGGCGGCAGACATGTCTGCGCGTTATGCTCGTAAAGCGAGGCGGATTGCATACGATAGAGGGTCGCAACGGCAGATGGTTTGGCCTTTCTGGAAGCTCACTAGCGCTCGCAGCTGACCCTGTTGGCCCCATGATTAAAAGCTTCGCTACGCCCGCGCGAGCTTCGACCTCTTGGCTCTGCACATCCTCACGCGACATACTCCATTGTCAGCATGGGTCTCAGCCTGAGGAAGTCGTCCATTGTTGCGGCCGCAGAGCCCAAGGTGCACCCGGTAGAGGGCGGCGCAACCCTTCAAGAGACGCCGAAAGGCAAATGGGAACGGAGAATCCCCGTCATAGCCTGTGGTGCTGGTTTATTCGCTGATGGCTACAACAACTATGTAGGCTGCGCAGGTTTGCTTGTTTATGCTGTTCGTTGGCACTGACCAGAGCTCCAAGGCAATCGGACCAGTCAATACAATTCTCAAGCAGATCTACGGCCCAGCCTTCTCAACCAACAAGGCCGCAAGCGTTCTGAGTGCCATTACCTTTGCCGGTGAGGTCTTCGGTATCTTTCTCTTCGGATACACTAGCGATCACTGGTCAAGAAAATGGTCGTTGTTCATCTCGACAATCATCCTTTTCGTCTTCGCTGCTCTCTCAGCCGGCGCCTGGGGCGCTGGCGGCTCTCTAAGTGGCATGATCTCGGCTTTGGTGGCTTATCGATTCCTGCTCGGTGTAGGTATCGGTGGTGAGTACCCTGCAGGAAGTGTAGGCTGCGCAGAATCCACAGGAGAGCTGGAAAGTGGGACTCGAAACCGATGGTTCATCTGGTTCACCAACCTACAGATCGACCTAGGCCTGGTAGTAGCGTATATCGTTGCGACCATTGTTGTAGGCATCCCCGTGCTCCTTTACGAAATCATCGAACTGCGCTGATTGCTCTCAGGTCGTTGCAACCACCGAAGATCATCTCAAGGCAGCATGGAGAATCATCCTGGGCATCGGCATCGTCCCCCCGCTGTCCCTGATCTGGATGCGGTTCAAGCTTCAAGAGCCCGAGGCGTTCCAGCGTGAGAAGATGACCAACGCCAAGACTCCTTGGTGGCTCATCATCAAGTTCTACTGGTTCCGCATGCTCATCGTTGCACTCATCTGGTTCATCTACGACTTCTCCTCGTTCGCTTTCGGCCTCTACTCGTCGGACATCACCAAGAATTTGTTGCCTGATGACGCTCCTCTCTGGCAGACTTTTGCCTGGTCTATTCTCATCAACGCGTTCTATCTGCCGGGTGCAATTATCGGTAGCTGGATCTCCGACTACTGGGGACCTCGAACGACCCTGGTCGTCTTCGTCACCGCCCAAGCCATCGTTGGGTACATCATGGCTGGTGTATATTCATACCTCTTGGACCCCAGATACGTCGCCGCATTCTGTGTCGTGTACGGAATCTTCTTGAGTCTGGGCGAGGCCGGACCTGGAGACAACATTGGCTTGATTGCCTCCAAGACATGCGCCACCCCCGTGCGTGGACAGTACTACGCTATCGCAGCAGCGATGGGCAAGGTCGGTGCTTTTGTTGGTACCTATGTGTTCCCCTACATCCAGGATGCCGGTGGACCAGAAGGCACTACCGTTTTCGCAGAGAAGGTCAGGCGCGGCCAGTATCCTTTCTGGGTTGCTGCGAGCTTGGCGCTATTCAGCGCAGCACTTGCCATGTTCCTTCTGCCGAGAATTGAACAGGACACGATCGATCTGGAAGACCGAAGATTCAGGGCGTATCTGCTTGAGAACGGCTACGACGTGAGCAAGATGGGTGCTGTGGAGTATCAGGGGCAGGCTGTGGAGTCTTCGTCAACGAGCGACGTGGAGGTCGGCCACAACGAGCCCATCAAGGCTTGATAGGCAAGAAAGGCGCTTGAGAGTGTAGTGGAAGGACGGACGGTGTGAAGGTAGGTAGATACCCCTGTTTGTTGTCAACGAAGAAGCTCAACGTCATCCCGCACCGTATTTCGAAGGCCCGCGACTGCGTACCTTCCATCTCCTTTTTCTCTCGCTTTCTCCTCCAACGTCCGGTCCGCAGCTGGCCTACATTCTGCATCGTTGCCTTCCTCGCAAACAGCTATTTCATCCCAGCGAGCCAGGTCAGTAGACTTCCTTGTGCCGAGGACTCCGCTTGACCGTACCTCAGAAGCCATGGGCGTAGCCTGGGGTGGGCTTGATTGACTTCGTGTGCCACTACTTGAAAGGCGTCCAAACCCCACGATGCTTCCTTTCGCGTGCTATGGCGTTCCGTCAGTCCACATCGCACCTGACAGCCTCCGTTCAGATCCGATCCCAGACCCATGTCCCGAAGACTGCCGCGACGCATAGCCGCGCAGGCAGCTATTGAATGTCTTGTTGCTGCTGAAGATTGCTCAAGTCCGACAACAGCCTGGAGAGAGTTAATGTCGCGCTTCAAAATCATTAGCCCACTGGGAACGTGGTTCAAACTGCCAGCAGAGGTCATCCCACGTGCGAGTCCAAGTTGACAAGGCAACGTGCATCCCAGTCAGTCGAAAGCCTTTGCGGCCACATCGCTGTGCAATGCAAATGCGGCGCTTCACTTCCATCAACTTTTACAGCTCAGAGGCCTGGGTTCCTCGAGGAGATTTCCATCGGCCGGCCACAGGATCCACGGCTCCCCTGAGGCATTCTCTTCTCAGATTCAGCCAATGTCTGTGACGGATCAAGTTACACAAAATGCATATCCCGACACTCCCGTGCGAGCGTACATAGGTGACTATTCGATGTCAACAATCTTACTTCGTGCTGCCTCCCGCCGACAGCCTTAAAAGGGCCCTGGCCATCCGAGAAACAGTCCTCTGGCCGAAAAGCTTCTGCAAATTTTGGCTCGCCTATTGAAGAAGAGATAATCCACAACAATGCTTCTAAACATCTACTACGCCTCGTTATCACTGCTGCCATGTGTCATAGCCAGCTCCGTGCAGGACGCGAGCACCAAACCCCTTTCTTTGACGCAGAATGTAGAGCCAAGAATCTGTCTTTCATTGGCTCAGGCAGCCTCTTCCCCCGCTACTGTACATCACGCCTTGACTACGCTCAATCCTGCATAACTAGCGATACCAACCCGATTCTCGAACTTAATTTCACTTGCCCAGAGGGCACCATCTGCCATGGTTACAACAAGAGAACTGGCCAGGCAACCGAGACTCAAAACATCTTCGTCAAAGGCTGGGTGCCTCCGGTTGACACGAGCCCCTGGGACATCCTGTGTTACTTCCCTGCCCCCGGCGGCGCCAAAGTCGATCCCGTGGGCTCGTCGCGCGATGTCTATTCGGATGTGTATACACCTCCAAGTGGGGCGAAGAAAGTCATTGCCAAGGTGACCATTGGTGGCGATTCGTCCAACACGAGTTTCGCCGTCGAGATTCACCGGCTCGAGGGCGGCAAGTTCGTCCCGGGCAAGCCTCAGGGTTACAAGTACTTCGACTATAACGATACAGCTAATCCCAAATATTATGACTTCGCGTACGACTTGCCGGCGGGTGTGAACACTGCGTGGCAGTCGAGGTTTGAGAGCGGGCTGTACAGACAACACCCGCTGCTTATTAGTACGGATTGGGGGTATTTGTAAAATGATTTTTTTGATATGGAGATGGATTGCGAGGAGCGGATGACATATGTGCCTGCCTACCTAGGTATCTAGTCAGATATCTGATTGTATATTCAATCCAAGTCGACACTAGGTGGAGACTCTTGGTTTTCTTGTCAAGATATCTTTTGCACCCGGTCGTGATTGTCCAGACGTTGCAAGAGACTAGGGCCTACGGTCAGAAGAAGGATCCTTGTCCCATGAATCAAGCTTCGAAAGAATGGAAAGATGAAGCTCGAAGCAGCGTCGCAAATAAGTATTGTTCACAGGTCGACCCCACGCCTCCCCTCTAATTTTACATGAACCTCATTAAAAAAGGACGTGGCGCACTCTCACATCATCCATCATCAACCAATGTAAGCGCCCTTTTCCTTACTCCTAGCCAGCGCAGCACTCCGTCGCGCATCCAAAAACAGCGACGCAGCTTCCTCCACCTCTGCCTTGCCCACCGGTCTCAAGGACGTCTCTTGACCCGCAACTTCCATTGCGCCCGCCGACTTTCCAGCGGCCTTGGCCAGCACGCTTGCGGGCGCAAGCAGTTGCAGGGCATACCGCAGACTCACGTCGCCGCCCTTTTGCGCGACAAAGTCTAGGGCTTCGGGCTGTAGCTGGATGCCCTCTAGACGAGCTCGCGAAGAGATGATGTGTTTGATTTCCGGGAGAGAGTACGCGTGTGTCGGGACGATGAGCAGGCGGGCGAGGAGGTCAGAGGGAATTCCGTGAGCCGCAACAAGGTCGTCGGCACCACGAATGGCCGTCTTGCCGCGATTCGAGGCGAGGATGACAATGGGTGAGATGTGGCTTTCGAGGGCGCGGGAAAGGTAGGTGAAGGATTCTAGGTCCAGCATGTGTACTTCGTCAATGAACAGGACACCGGGCACTAACTCGGCGACGCCTTGGTCAATGTACCGTTGTACAACCTTGTTGATTTCGCCGCGCAATTTCTCTGTAATCTCGGTCTTGCGCGGCTTCATCAGGGAGCCCATCATGCTCATTACGTCTTGGCCTCCTTGAGGACGGGCGTTGGCAATGTCGAGATCGTGGAGAGTCACGTCCTGTACTACTTCCTTTTTCTTGTGGACGTCGCCCTTGGGCATGGGCACGTATTCTTCGGCTTCCAGATCGAATTCAGTGGCATACGCGTCACTGCGGCCCACACGCTTGCATGCGCCAGTGTTTGCTTCAATATAGATGACATCGCCAATAGCGACGCGCTCCTTTTGAATAGCTTCGTAGATTGATGGGTCAAGTCGTAGACGCTTGGTGCCCTTTCCGGATTTCAGGCCAATGAGAAGGTGTGTGATGGTGCGTCCGTAGCCTCCTAGTGGATTTTCGGCTTCCTCTGGCGTCAACTCGATGACCTCGCCCTCGTAGACTTCTTTCGTTTCACGTACACGCAGACCTGTTCCGTTAGCTTAGGGTCCGTCACAACCAGTGCGAGTGGAAACCCGACTCACCAATTGCCCTTCGAAAGTTCTCCATCAACGCCTCCGTTTTCTTGACTTCACTGCTGTAGATCTCGCTACCCACGATTGGGCAAAAGGGCACGCGTGTACCGAGTTCTTGACTGACAGCTAACGCGAGGGCCGTCTTGCCCGTACCAGGTCCACCCGCCAACAGCACAGCTCTTCCGCTCATCCGCTTAGCCTTGATCAGATCTACGATGAGACCGCAAGCTTCTCGAGCTGCGGCTTGACCAACAAAGCCGCTGTGATGGGTGGGTGAAGGATCAGCTGTGCCATCGCTGCGTAGACCAAGGCCTCGAATGTGAGAGTGCGCGGACGTGCGCGCAAGGCGCGAGGTGTCGCGCGAATCTGTGATTTGGACCATGAATGGAGCTGATATGAATGGGTCTGCTGGAGTATTTCAATGTGCGGATCTTGTAATATGAGACCCCCAATGGATGATGAATGGCAGTATTGGTTGATGGAGCCGACGAGAGCAAGTGAACAGGTTAATTGCGAAGCGGTGGGAGAGGCAGAATGGTCTATCAGGTCTCGTATGGGAGCAACGATTGGCGGCTCGGAAACGAATGTGAAGGGGAATATACAGCAGAAACGTGGGCTGGGATGCAAAGGCAGGGTGAGGCGCGACGCGGTTGCTCTTTCTGCGGCAGGCACGGAGCTAGACCTGCAGAAACGCCGACAAAATTCCTCCCGCACCTGCAGCCCTACTCCACCTTCTTCGATCCCCACCACTTGATTCTGCCCACAGTCGTTAGACAGCATACATAATGTCGACGACAAACTCAATCAAGCTGCTGACGGGCAACAGCCACCCTCAGCTTGCCAAGCTGGTGGCCGAGAGGTATGAGGCACGCGATCAACCTAAAGTCGGAGACTGGAGCTCACTTACGTAGGCTCGGCACACCTCTCACCAAGATCATGGTGCTGCAATATTCGAACCAGGAGACTAGTGTTACCATTGGTGAGAGTGTGAGAGACGAAGATGGTAAGCTGTAATCCATTCGCGCAGCACCCAAGCTCAAGCAAGCGCATGCTCGACTGCATGAACCATAACTGACGTATGCCCTGGAAAGTTTTCATCCTACAGTCTACCGCGCCTGGAGATATCAACGATGGGCTCATGGAGCTATTGATCATGATCAACGCCTGCAAGACTGCCTCCGCTCGCCGCATCACAGCCGTCATCCCAAACTTTCCCTACGCCCGGCAAGACAAGAAGGACAAGTCCCGCGCGCCGATCACCGCGCGGCTCATGGCCAACATGCTTCAAACTGCCGGATGTCAGCATGTAATCACAATGGACTTGCACGCAAGTCAAATACAAGGCTTCTTCAACGTACCAGTTGACAACCTCTATGCGGAGCCCAGCACTCTGCGGTGGATCCGAGAGAACTATCCCAACGTCAAGGACACCTGCGTCATTGTCAGCCCAGATGCCGGAGGTGCAAAGCGGTGAGTGTGCTCGACACTACCTGACACAGGACTTTTTCTAATATCCCCAGTGCCACATCTATCGCAGATGGTCTTGACCTGGGCTTTGCGCTCATTCACAAGGAACGCGCAAGACCTAATGAGGTATCTCGGATGGTTCTCGTAGGCGATGTCAGCGACCGCGTTGCCATCATTGTGGACGACATGGCCGACACTTGCGGAACCCTGTGCAAGGCCGCCGATGTGGTCATTCAGCATGGTGCCAAGGAAGCCATCGCCATTGTCACCCATGGCATTCTCTCTGGTAGAGCCGTAGAGAACCTCAACGAGAGCAAGCTACGCAAGATCGTCGTAACCAACACAGTTCCCCACGAGGACAAGAAGGAGCGATGCGAGAAGATAGAGACCATCGACATCAGTCCCACTCTTGCCGAGGCTTGCAGACGTACTCACAACGGCGAGAGTGTTAGTTTCCTCTTCAAGCATGCCCCCATTTAGGGGCATCTTGCTGGGTGGCATGTCCGCACGGCTTGCGTGTTCGAGACTTTGGCGATTTGGCGTTCAGACGTGTGGCCGGTAGTTTTCCGTAGACGGCGTTGGGCGACCGATGTATTATGAGCACAAGAGAGCATGGATGTAACGAGATAGAGCTCCCGTCCAGACACGCTATGACCTATAGTACCATGGGTGAAAGCATACGGTAGATTTACCCACGAGTATCACCGTCCTTGGCAGTTGTAGACAGGCTTGAACAGACGTGCCCGATCATGGGGAATCGAAGTATTTCACAACCAACACAAGACAATAGACTTGGTTTTGGCGCTTTTTTCATTGTCATGCAAGACGCTGCACCCAGCAGCAACAAGAGGGAGAACCGGCAAAGCTCAGATAACTGCATTAAACCCTGATTTGCAGTTACACGTCCAAGCTAGAAAATCGTCCATCCTCGATCGTCATATTCATATCTTTTGAGCATCCTCTGAAGCACACCTTCGTTTGTTTGATTTCCCCATCAGATCATCTGACCAGACTCCAGTGTGATGTTGCAATGCCGTTTCAACTATCAGACCGACTCCAGTTGTGACGTTTGATGGGATGAATGCAATTCGGCATCAGGAGAATCAATTGTGTCCTGACGTGTGACTTGGTATGGGGATATTGGGTGGCAAGTCGGGGTAGAGTCGTGCGAAGAGGGCGTCTACTTGCGCATGGAAGAGGCACGACGCTTGCGGAGCTCGTCCTTTTGGGCCTTGGCTTCGCTGACGCGCTTGTGGAGGAGCTCGGCGTACTCGGACTGTAAAATGGACTAGTTAGCAAGTGTCTTTTCAAGATGGGGGTTGTTGACTTGATTGCAGGCTGTCGTGTGAGGAGCAGCACACCATTAATGCAAAATCTGATGATGTACTTTTGCTCACACGAGCAGTTTTCGAGAACGATGGGTGTCTGAATGTGTGGAAAGGAAGGGTGGGAAGGGTGTAGACGTACGGCAGCCTCCTTCTGAGCCTCGTATCTGCGGCGCTTGAGGGC
This sequence comes from Taxillus chinensis, assembly GCA_023512835.1. Classification (NCBI taxonomy): domain Eukaryota; kingdom Viridiplantae; phylum Streptophyta; class Magnoliopsida; order Santalales; family Loranthaceae; genus Taxillus; species Taxillus chinensis. The sequence continues at coordinate 185,822 of JAKCVP010000288.1, forward strand.
CTTGAGGTGACGCTTGTGCTGAAGACGCTCGGGGGTGACGAGACGCTGAATGCGAGGAGCCTTGGTGTATGGCTTGGCGCCCTCCTTCTTGGGTGTGACCTCACGACGGACGACGAACTTGCGGACCTGTATCATACTCGTCAGCCGAAATCTGTTTCTCCACCCACAAAGTGCACTCCTTCTTCCCCGAAGACGCCAGACGCCAGACGGTAGCAAGAGTCTCCAGAGAGAAAAGAAGGGGAGGAGTGCGGTATGAAAAGACAACATACATCATCCTCCTTGCTCAGCCCAAACATCTTCCGAATCTTCGTAGCCCGCTTGGGACCCAATCGCTTAGGGTGAACCACATCCGTGAGCCCAGCAACGTCCGCATCACCCTGCTTCACCACGCTAAGCGCAAGCACACTCAAATCCGGTCCGACAATGCAGCCACGCACAGACTTGCGCTTACGCTCGCCCGTTCGGCGGGGGCGGTAGCACGAGTGGCCTGGCCCGAGCAGGAGACGCACACGCGTGGGATGCAGTACACCCTGCTTCATGGGGAAACCCTGCTTGTCGTTGCCGCCGGTGATCTTGAAGACGTAGCCCTTGAACTCGTCGCCGACGCTGTCGCCGGGCACTTCGGCGCCCATGCGCTTCTCCATGAAGACGCGGAGCTTGCGCTCATCGTCGACTTCAATGAGCTTCTGGGAGCCGTTGGCTGGGTAGGAAATGTTGAGCTTCATGGTTGCGAAGGTGTTGTGTGCGGGCCTTTCGTTCAGGCTTTTATTCGCAATTCTGGCGGAGGGGGGAGGAGGCGAGGAGGGAGGGAAAGCTGGGTGTTGGACGCTCAATGTCGGGGAACTCTTTGGTGGATGTTTTCGTTTCGCAGGTTCGTGGGCTTGGCGGAGGCTCGGGGGTCGGGTTTTCTCACGGGCCGATGGGACTAGCGTGGGCTCGAGGTCGACTTCATGTCTTGGATTTGTGAGGCATGATGCTTGCGGTATCGCACTTACTTGCACATTGGCGTGTCTTGATTGTATTCGTATCTGAGACTCCAGACTCAGTGGTCTTCTCTTCGCAAATTTGCTTCATTGTGGTCAGATTCTGAGCAGGGATGTCGTGAACGCTCGTCGTCAACAATGTCAAGTCAGCAAGCTTTTCGCTTGGATGAAGGTGTTTGCTAAGCCATGAGATTGCATTGACGTGGACCCCTATCCTCAAACTTCAGATGTGTGCAGAATACGAATCTCGCAAGTGATTATAAACGAGGCAGGCGGCGTCGCCCTGGAACGAGTATAACATCGTCCACCTGTCAAGTGCAAAGCAGTACGTCACAATCACGTACATTGGTCTACCCTGATTTCACGACATGAGACTAAAATGTTGACCTCTGGCTCTGATATTCCAACTCTCGTCGAGTAACACCTGATTCCAATGGCGGGAGGCTCGGAGAAAGCTCAGAGGTCAACATGTATCCTTCTGTTTCAATCAATCAACATCCTGGAAGAAGAAACGCATCGATGCAGACGACCGATGATGCTAATGGATCAAGGTGCACTCACGACAGGCACGAAGTCACTGCAGCAATGATGGGCATCGCAGCATCGTCGAGCACGCTAGACAAGAAAGCTCATCTTGATGTATGTCTTCTCATTGTTTGCTATGTAAAGCTCGCGCGACTGCTTCGCGGAAAAAGGCTCCGAGAGCCCCTAGATTGGAATTGCCGAGCTAATCTCTGGGTTGCTCGCGTGCCACCATCTTTGTGCCTTCTCAACAAGCCCAATCAATGCTTCCACCTCTAATCAAACGCTGCTCGGAAGGTGGCGCGCCAACGCCGTAATGATGCCTATAAACATGCCCAGGAAACGTGATAGGCAGTATGCAACAAGGGCAGAAGTGGTATCGTGGTATCGATTGCAGAACCGAAATGGCACCCCAAAATGCGGATGGGTACAAGAAAACCATGCAATGACGTGAATCATGGATAAGGGAGGTTGAAACATTATGTGCGAGCGAGTTGTCGCAACAGGTCGTCAAGCTCGACAAAGTTGTCGTCAGCTAGAGCAAATTTTTGATGTTGTTTACTGTCGATATGCTGTGATGTTTGTTAGAACGTCTCTATGTGATCTCACAAGGGGATAGAACATACCTCAAGGAAATCGTCGTACTTGTCACGACAATTTTCGCAATACCCAGGCTTGGGGTCTCGCTTCACAACTTTCTTTCGGGTGACAGTTTTGGTCTTTTGCACATGGACTGCAGCCGGTCTCTGGTTGTCTTCCCACATTTCATCCTCGTTGATGGCACCTAAAGTGCGCGATCCCTTCTGCTGTCGCGTGGTACGCCGATTTCCCGCGGCCTGGTCGTTTTGATTAATGGCAGCACGAACCTCAGCCATGTACGAGGGCGCTGTGTTGCTATGGTTGTTATTGGAAAAGACCATTCTGCGGGACAGGGCATGCATCTCCTTGGTGACACCGACCCGCGTACCCGGAGCAGCAGCCTGTGACGAAATGGCCTGTGAACGAATGGCAGAGGTAACGTTGCGTGCTTGCATTCCAGATGCCATGGGCTCACCACCAGGATTGCGAGAGATACCATGAAAGTTGGCACGTGCACTGCCGAGCATCATCGGCATGCTATCAGTGTTGCCACTGTCCTGGTTGCGGAGTTTGGGTGGCTCGAATGTCTGAAGAGTTGGTGGCATCGGTGGCTTCGGCATCCGGTTTTCTGCGTCTTTGGTTTCATCCAGTGGCACCTTTGTTGGGCTCCGCGTTGCGCTGCGGGTGCGATGCCTGATACTCGTGTCGACCGGAACGTCGAGAGAAGTCTGTCGCGATTCTCGTGCCTTGATCTGCTCTACTGCGCGTGCCTTGCGGCGCGCGTGTTCTTGGGCCTTGACATCGATCTCAGGTTCCTCCACAAACGGGCACCGTCCACTCGAGACGCTGTGAAATCTGGGCCAATCGCCGTACTGATCGCCATCTGTTGGTTTCGGGTAGTCACGAAGCATGACTGGCTTTGTACGCTCGTTGATGTCATGGATGTATATGTAGTAGCCCTTGAATGGGACAAGCTCCTGTGGCGTGACCGGGCCATTTCGCTCATTCTTGATCAACTGCCTTAAGTCGGTCTCTTTTGATGATCTTTGAGGGCGAGTGATGCGAGTGTCGTCATCGTCCATGTCAGGCTCGAACAAGTTGCTCATCATCCGCTCAAATTTCTCCAGGGGCCATATCTTGAGGCCCATTTGTCGTGCCTTTTGCAGGACGTCCATGGGCTGGGCAGCTTGGGCTCTGCGCTGGGCAGCTGCATCGAGGATGTTTCGCCCGCGCTGGGCTTGCGACTGTGCTTCCTGACCTCGGTGCAGCAGCGATGGGTTGATCGTCTTGGAAGCCGAGTCCCTCTCCTCAGTCTTGGAAGGGTCGGGAGGTATCTCACGGGTTGTGACGACGTGAGTAATGCCCTTTGAGAAGAACTTCTCCTCGCACTGGAAATGTATTAGTCTGGGTAGGCTAGTGGGTGGAGATCAGCTTCACGTACCGCTCCGAGGCGAGCGACCTGACGAGCAGCTCGAACGGCAACATCGTGAGGCAAGCTCTCAAAGTAGAAGATGAACTGGGGGAAGATGCGACGGTAGTGTCTCCTCCACTGACGTAACTGTTCTTCGTTTTGAGCCCTCTCCTCGGACGGTTTCTCTGTCGCCCGCGAGCCGTGGGGTTTGGAAGAGTCTCGAAGATTTGCAACATTGGCCAGTCTTCTGTTGAAGCTGTTTGGAGCAGATCTCTCGGGCTTGCGTGTGAAGACGTTGGCTGCGGGGTCATTGCTAGCCAGGGATGGCTCCGTACGGCGTGTTGAGAGACTGCTCGCATCGACGGCTAATCTCTTCCGCGGTGGGTGTGGCTCTTCATTCTCGCGTTGGTCAGCGACGTGAGATCGAGTACGCTTGCCATTGTTCGGTCTCAAAGGCGAGTTGACGACGTTTGGGGCGTTGGCCAAAGGTACACGTGCTCTCGAGGCCATGAGGGTAGCGACAGCAGGTGGTGAGAGGACCGCAGTAGCTGCCATGCAACTGTCTGGATCCGAGTGTGCCTGTTGGCAAGAGAAGTATGACCTCAGTATGCCTCTCTGAAGGTGTCACGAAGTTTCGGCACGCGACTTTCTCCGACGCGATCCTAGCAGATGTACGCGTCTATGAACATGTTAGAGGCGGCGGAAGGGCGAGGAGAGCTGCAATAGAGAAGCAGAGAAGGGCAGCAGCGGCAGGAGCGAGAAGAATGACAGGGAAGGGGGGCAATTGGAGCGCACAAGATTGACGTGGGTGAAGTGGTGCAGCAGCTCAGTCAGCTATCAACAAACAGCGTCTACGCGCGCTTGGGACTTCGGCTCTTGCCCTTGGCAACGCCCAATTGTTTACCGCCCCGTGCGCCCATTGACCACCAAACAAATGCTACCCTCTCTACTTCACTCTCGCAAAAACATTTCTTTCTTTTTTTAATATCACCGCACGTTGCAGTGAGGAATTCTCTTTTATTGGGCACAACGCTGCCCGTGGGCGCGTAAACAAGCCGGCCCTCTACTATACAATCGCCCTGCCTCTGGGTATCTTGTAATTTCTGCCATGCTCGGGAGCACTGGCCATCAACATCTATCATTTACTGTAGCCTCGTCGTACCGGTCATGTGCAGCCCCACCGTCTTTGAAAACAGTCCGTGTCAAACGCCTGTGTATTGTGTGCAAAGTACGAGCACTTCACCTCCTCAGGGCCTCTATGTCAACGACCTCTTTCACGGCCTCGGCCGTCAGGTTGACCGGATGGTCTTCCTGAACACAGATGCTGTCCTCTATGCGAATGCCCATGCCACGAAAGTGCTTGGGCCACTTTTCGTCCTCATCTACGTATATGCCACTGTTTCGCCCTGTCAGAATGTCTACAGCTGAGCACGTGAAACATGAGAAAACTTACGGCTCAATCGTGATGCACTGATTTGGCTTCAGGTTGCCAGCCCGAGAGTAGCCAGGTGCATCATGCACGCTCAAACCAATATAATGGCCAAGGTGATGGGGGAATAAGGAGTTGGCGCCCTAGTGATGACCATTAGTCGTGACACAGAACGTGAGATTTGTACAAGACGCACAGGTAACGAGGTGTCGAAGCCCAGTTGTTTTAGACCGTCCATCAGGCGACTTGCAGCAATGTGGTGAATGCGATCCAGAGATATATTGGCATCGGCACGACACATGGAGATGCAAGATCTTTGCACAGCCAAGATCATCTCATACATGTCCTTCTGCGCTGGAGAGAACTTTCCGTTCGCCGGCCAGCTCCTTGTGATATCGGAGATGTAGTCACCATATTCCTGTCAATCTGTGTGATTAGCGGCCAGCACACGAGAGTCAACGTGGAAAGCTTACTCCTCCAGCGTCTACAACGATAAGCTCGTCGGGGTTGAAAACGTCGTCATTGCGGACGTAGTGGATTTGGTTGGCACGAATGCCGCCAGCCACTACAGGGACGTATGCTGGTGCATGGCAGCCATTGGCTCTGAACTTGTACTCCATAAAGTTCTCAAGGTCATACTCCGTCTTCCATTCCTGTTTCATAGCTTCGGTGAAGGCGCGAGCAGAGGCTTGGCCGGCTTTGCGTAGATTGGCAACCTCGGCGGGGCTCTTGACCACACGAAGCTCATTCATCAGATCCCTCAATGGCTTCACATTGGAGCTTGACAGCTGCTCGCTAAGACGCGCGGTCTTTGCTTCTGCCGAGCCAAAGATCATCTCGCTGAACTTTGAGCGTCGCTTGGGTTTGATGGGAATGTCTGTGTAGACCGAGGCAGCGCCGGCTAGCATCTTGGAGAGCAAGGGGGTGATGTTGTAGACATCGCCAGATTCGTCGGCGTTGAAGACATCTAGGGCAGCCTGGTTGCCGGAGCGTGAGCCATTCCAGGCTTCATCCCAATCGTCCTTTGGCCTGCAGTACAAGTGGAAATTATGCTCGCCGCCCCAGCCCTTCTTCTCAATGATGACCAGTGCCTCGGGCTCGTAGAAACCGGTCAGGTAGAAGAAGTCCGGGTCTTGGTGGAAGGGATAGAAGACCGGACCAACGCGGTACTTGAGCTCATTTGCAGCAATGATGGCAAGGCTGTTGGGCGGCAGGGCATGGGCTAAGCGCAGCCTTCGTTCGGCATATTCAAGGGCAGTGATACCGGGAGTGACTAGGGTGATGAGGGTCAGAGACTGGGGCTGTGTAGATGGCGGAGGGACTCACGCTCTCCGGGCTTCAGCAGATGCGGGTGCGTCTCCGGCAAGGGCTGGCCAAAGGTGAGTTTGGCAGCGGAGACGACCGTGCGTCGCGGGGAAGTGGAAGGATGGAGAGAGGCGCGTGACACTAGCGGACGAGAAAGAGCTCGTGCAGCACTCAGCAGGGGCGGAAAGGGGCGGAGCAGGGGCATCAGTGAGAGCGCATTGGGCCTGGCTCTGAGGGGAAGCAGTAGAGGGGAGAGGTGGCCGGGCAAGGACAGCAGCGATATGTGAAAAGTCGTTTGGACTGATCTCTTCGTTTCTCTGTCAAGCTTCCGCAACCAAGATGCGACAGCCAAAGGGCGTCATTCCGCGAAATACCCGGCCGATGCGTTATTGGCGACGCCCCCTTCCGCACCACCGCCATCACCAAACACAACACGCCCCGGGGCCTCAGCTTCTCCCAGAGGTATATTAAGTACATCCGGAGCTTGTCTCGACGACCGGCCTGGGCTGTCAGACTGCACCAACACCCACCCACAATCTCCTCCCGTCTCGGTCTGATACAGTCCATACTCTAATAAGGGGCCAGAGCTCGTCCCAGCCGCCTCCGCTGCCACTCGCTTCTCCCCCACCTCGCTCGCCGCATCACCGCTACTAGCTGTATATATATACACACTGTACAGCAATGAGCATCCCCGATCAACAGCTTCGTTCTTTCCAGGAGCACCTGGCCAAATCCACCCGCATTCTCGCCCTCTGTGGCGCTGGCTTATCTGCTGCTTCTGGCCTGGCCACCTTTCGCGGTGCCGGTGGTTTCTGGCGCAATTACGAGGCTCCACTGTTAGCTACTCCCTCAGCTTTCGCCTCCAATCCAGCCCTCGTCTGGCAGTTTTACAATTATCGACGCCATAAAGGTACGCCCTTGACCGTACTTGATTGCATTGTTCCTGTCTGCTCAATTGCTATGCAGCTCTACAGGCAAAGCCGAACCAAGCTCACCTCGCTCTCGCCCAGCTGGCTCGGAAGCGACCAGACTTTCTGACCATTACACAGAATGTAGACGGCCTATCTCAGCGGGCTGATCATCCGCGACAGTCCATTGTATTTGTCCACGGATCCTTGATGGACCTTGTGTGCAGCTCATTTGCCTGCAACTATGCCAGCTACAATGACTTTAGAGACCCTGTGAGTCCGGCGCTACAGATAGATGACAACTCGGACATTTCCGATGCAAACATTCCCATGAACGACATCCCGGCCTCTGAGCTGCCCCATTGTCCGAGATGTGACAGCCTGTTGCGTCCCGGCATAGTGTGGTTTGGTGAGCCGTTGCCGCAACATGCCCTGAACCGCGTACAGACTTACCTCGACGACGAACGAAAGGTCGACCTGATGCTTGTTATAGGCACCTCGGCCGCTGTTTATCCGGCTGCAGGCTATATTGACGAAGCCCGTAGGCGCGGTGCCCGCATTGCACTGATCAATACCGAACATCCCGATTCCATGGCAAGCGAGCTGGAGGATGGCGACTGGTTCTTCCAAGGAGACGCTGCACAGGTCCTGCCAAGTATCCTTCGCCCAGTACTAGATGGCGAATCGCTACAATGAGGTCGAGTGCCTGCTCGTTGTTCAGGAACCTTTCAGCTTGAAGGCCAAATTCTCTCCAGAGACTGCCGCTCAGTCTCAGATTCGGTCGTCACAGACGTAGCTGTCGCACTCGCGCAATCCGGCACACTTGCGCCAGCCCGCGACAACTTCCTAATGAGTTCCTGGTAAATGGAAATTCCGTTTTCGGCAGCAAAGTCGTCGTAGATGTGACCATTCAAGCAACTTTCGAGCTCTCGCTGCTGTCTGAGCACTTGCTCTCTCGCCACGAGCCATTGCTCGATGCACGGACTCAAGGCTGTCAGACCGTCCTCGGCTCGAACAATTTTGCCCTGCTGGTATTCTAGCTCTTCGACAATGTTCCGCACATGTGCGTAAGCCTGAACCCAGTTCCCATCGACGTCGATCGGTGCTGCGGCCTCGCGCAGCAAAGGCAGCATGATGCAGTCCCGTTGCTTTGCCTCTGGCCGGCAATCTCGGCTCTTATGCTCAATATAGAATTTCATTTTCACATTCTTTGGGTCTTGCAGACGTCCGACAATGCCATATTGGCGTTGCAGCTCAACCGGGTCGTCGATTGAAGGCAGAAACCCAATCGGGTGTGAAGGCCATTTGGACATGTTCCAGATGGGTGACGGCTCGAAGACTCCCTGATGGGCAAAGCGCCGGGTGACTTCGATGAAGACGCCCATGCTGCCTCTCCAGATCTGACGATCCATACTGTCCCACCAACTCGTGTGATTGTGCATTGCGGCAATGCCGCGAGCATGGTGCCAGTCCCATAGGTCTAGCTCATACACCTTGGATGTCAATGTTCCGTACGCGGTTTCCGTCACTCTTCGCATGCGCAGACGGACATGTGAGAGCGGGTCACGTTGGCCTCCATCAGGCAGCGGCTGGTCGTAATTGGCCCAGTTCAGGTAGGTGGCGGCCTCTAGGTGTGTCTGACCCAGAGTTTCGGAAAGACTCTCAATGTCTTCTGCAAGGATGATGCCTGGGCTTCTGGCCGCGAAGGCGTCAGGAAAGCGCTCTGGCTGAGCATCTGATGGTGTCGAGGGAGCCGAAGAAGAAATCGAAGAGGATCTCGTCGAGGGTCGAAAGTGTTGCTTGACAGTCAGGCCGCTGATTCGGGCGCTGTATGCGTCGTAAGACGGCGCTGACGCTCTGATTTCAGACCTGAGACTCTTGCAGAACTTGTGGTCGTGGAGTAAGTGCGTCATCTCAGAGGGAGGTAGCCACACCAGAGCCTCGTCGCTCAGCAGGCACAAGACGGGATAGACGAGAAAGATGTCATGTTGGGGCACTGAGGTGATCATTTTTGCTGACGAGCAAAGCAGGTCGGCAGCAGACATTCAATGATACGCATTGACGCGGTCAATAAATCTATATCAAGAGGCAGCCTTGTCAAAAGGAGATCAGGTCCGAGAAGCCCGGCGATGACAAAGCCTTGACTGGAGGGAACGTCGTCGAGCCGTCTTGGGCACCGTCAATTGCCAGATCCTTGTCTTCATCACGGGCCATTGTCGAGCAATGCGGGACCACGCGAGCGACTGGGATGGCACAGCGTTAGACCCCATGCTGGGACCCTCAAGAACCTGCTGTAGGCGTCAACGGTGCGAAGCAAGCGGGAGCTGGCTGACCAAGGCCTTTCAGCAATAGGGATCACGTTCTGCCACAGCTGAGCATGACTTTGGTGTGAAGGATCAACAGTAGGCGCGGGCGCACCGTACCTAGGCGACGCGCCACAAGCAGAACTGTGGAGCATGTGGGTCGAGCGGCACCAGGGGATTATATGCCTGTCTTGAGCTGCCCGCCTCACTCTGGCAGCGAGATTGATGACAGCCCAGGCCATGCTGACAAAGTTACGATTTGCGGAAGACTTGGGCGGGGGAGATGCGCCAAAGGTAGCCTTTTTAAAGGCTGTGACGGATGGCACACGGTAGTCAGATGGAATCAATACATTGCATGCAGCGCTCGGGAGTGGATGGCGCTGTCAGCACCGTTGCGCCAGGTCCAACGACGTGGTGAGCAGTCTGCCCCAATATCGGCAGCAGATTGGAGTGGTAGGGAGGGAGGGAGGTGGTGATGCTGGCTGTCTAGCCTCAGCTGCTGTTTAGAGTCACTCGCAATGCCTGCTTGTCAAACTATTGATCGATACTGGGGTTGCAAGCATCATCGTAGGCGCGTTGGGACGTCGTCACGAGGGAGGAGGAGCGATGGATGGCCCTCGAAGGGCGACGGGAGAGTTGTAGTGCTTATGCTGCCATGTGTAAGCGCGTTCCTCGGAAAGCGAAGCCCGACCTGCCCTGCCCGGCCGTCAACCTAGACCGCCCCTCCACCATCACCCCCCTCAGTGCCTATCGCTTTCACCATTGCTTCCTCTGCGGGCCCATGGCTTGCCGAGGACTTTGTCCACCCTGTCTTACACATACAATTGCCCTCGTTGCTCTGCACATCGCTTGTCAATCAGCGCGCGCCGCACCCTTGAATAGCGCATCCAGACTCCACCACCTCTACAATGCCTTCGAGCGACGCCTCATCGCAATTGAAGCGCCCTTCGATCAATAGGCGCTCCTCAAGCTCCGTTTCCTTTGCTCACGCCAAGTCTCCCTCCGAAAGCCTTTCCTCCAGCGCACAACGCCGTGCGCCTCAGCGGCATGTCGTACACGCCCGCATGGGCCCTCGCGTACCCTCATTCACAGGCCGACCAAAGCAGCAGTCAAAGCTGAATCTGACACAACTCGGAGATGCTTTGGCCAGTCCTCACGAATCCGCGACGATGAAGCGCAATTCATCCAACATACAGCTTGCCCGTAACTCCTCGGCTACCACGCTGAAGAAGAACCACTCGGAGACGTCGCTGAAGAAGAACAGATCAAGCGGTCAACTTGTCAAGCTGCCTCGCGCACACTCCTCCAAGCATATCAGTCGTGGTTCAAAAGGTGAAAATAAACAGAAGCGTTCCTTGTCACTAGCGCGACGCGACCTACAACAGGAGCAGGAGCCCGAGCATCCCACTGTGCGCTTCGACCTCGGTGATGACGATGAAGATGGTGACGAGAGCTGGGTCGAAGAGAGCCTGTCCCAGTCGCCCAGTACGAAAGCGAACACGGCTCGCAATTCAATGATCAATGAACCTGTGAATGTGCCACGCAGTCTGCCCGAGGCCACAACGCCTGTCACTCCCACCTCACCGAAAGCCCCAACCTCACCTACCTCACCCGATGACCCTGACGAAGGTCTCACGCTGCGCTTGAAGTCTGTCGTCAATGGAACTTCTGACCAAAAAGCGCCTCAAACGCCACGTCAAGAACTCAAGCGTTCAGAGCCTAGCAATATCACATCCCGATTGCTTCAACGGAACTCTTCGCAGCAACCGAATCCTCAGATATCTGATGTATCAGCAACTGTAAAAGCCGAGGCGCATCCGCTGCATCATCAACGTTCCGCAGAGTCCGGTTCACAAAGCACTGCCTCAACCATTCAGGATAACTCTGGTCAGGAGCTTGTCTCTCGTTTTCTCAACGCAGGAAGCTCTGGTGGTACGCCAAAGGGTGGAACTTTTATGCCTTCAAACAGTATCGAAGATGCGGAGCACGAGCAGATGCGACGCAATCAGTCAACTCCCAATTTCATGGGTCGCCGCCATTCACGTGCAGACTCTTTGCCCTCTGGTGGGAGCTCGCTGGCGGCAGCAGCCAATCCACCTTCAAGGACCCAGCAGAAATTGTGGCTTGAGCGCGACCTATCAAATATCGAGCCGCAACAACCTGCACGAGCGCCTGCGTTTCTGAGACCTAATCGATTATCAGGGCTCGGATTGCCTATATATCCTGGAAATTCCGAGACTCGTTTCAGCAGTCAACAACGTCAGCTTCATGAACAGACCGCTACAGAATACAAACGCGTGCGAATGTATCAGAATCCATTAGCCGGGGCAATTGTTAGGCTGCAAGGCAAGACAACGTCAAAGTCACGCGCTGCCCCCAAAGCTGCCTCACGCGTTTCATTCGCTGGCAATGGGGCTGGGGACGGACGGTACGGATTGTCTCAAAGTTGGCGCAGCCAGAAAAGCGCACGGTCAAGCATGACGTTGCAGGACAAGCCTCTTAACCAGGACAGTGCGCAGAAGGGCCGAGTGAGGTTCGGATCGTCCAACCTACCGTCTGATGTTGATCCATCGCGACACAGCCTCGACGGAGCCACAGACGTGGAATACAGCGCAAGCGATAGTCGCAGAGACGAAGTTCGAGATCTGTGCCGCAGACTGTGGGAACTTCACCCCGTTGCCACTACCAACAATGAATAGTAGCGGCGGGATCATTGCAGCTATTCGCCTCACACACATTGCGCGGCGAATGCGGCAGATGCATTATGGCGTTTTCATTCGAGGATTTGCACAGCAATGTAGAATGCATTAGCAGTGGAGTTACAGGCGGCCGGCACGTACGCTTCTGGGCGATGAACGTGCACGATAGTGGGTAAACAAAGCCTTTTCTGCAGACTCATAATTCGCAATCGCTGCCGGCTTCACACTGATAATATCAAAGTCTGGAATCTCATAGCCAGCGGATCGTAGCTGCTTCACCGGATCGCAAGACAAGATTGTCGCACACAAGGGCTTTCAGGACCTAATTTCGGGACTGCTGTCCTTTGTCCCATCTGCGCGACTCATCGAGATTGATAGTCGAGGTGGGGACCAGAATGGGGGTTTTGAGTCTTCAACGTCCTTTGGTGGATTGTACATGGTCTTTGTTCACCTTGCATGGAAGTGCTGCGCGAGTGGTTTCCTCATTGTCCTTTGCTACGGCCTTCGAGGGTCCTAATACTCTAATGACTGCACGATCCGTCACTTTCAGATCTTAGCTCCACGGTCCCTTACTTGTTCCGTATGATTGATGCGAATCTCGTGGCAATTAATACCTCGTATCCATTGACGAGAGATCCCCGGTCAAAGTTGTTTACCCTTTTTGTTCCGACCCATTGTCTAGCTAGGCGACTGTGAATTATCGTACACGCTACTCGCGTCCGATTCTTTAATCTACTGCGGCTGCCTGCGAGGAAGATGAAGTTTTGGAGTCTTACATTGGCTGCGGCTGCGGCTGCATCGCAGGGCTCGTTGGAGACGAAGAGTTATGGCGCAGCACCGACTTCTTCGACTGCCACCCATGTCTCCTCGACTGCGCATATCAACGCTTTTCCTACTGGACCAAGTTCTCCTAAATTGACGCCGCCTTCCTATGTAGAAGGTCAATCGGGCGCCCCGACCACTGGTATCCATAGCGCAGCAACCTCAAACACTCATGGCTCAAAATCGCCGGACATCCTGTCAATTCCAGTCCCGTCAAGCAGTCATCCTCCGGACGATATGATCATTGCGAGCCCCCACGTCCCAATCGCTGCTGTGCCTTCGTATGCACATAAAGCTGCAGCGGCACCGAGTCCTGCGAGCAGTCCGAGCAAACACGAAGAGCCACATCCGTACTCGCCAAATTCACATTTACCTTCTAACTATGCTCCGGCCAGCGAGACGACACATCAGTCAGCCCCGTTGCAAGCTACAGTCGAAGGCGTAGCAAAAGTGCTTGCGCACACAAACTCTGCAGCGCCAAAGCCTGGTTCTCCGCTGCCTCCAGGTCATGTACCGGGGCATGAGCCTTCTACGCTTCCACCTCCCCCGAAGCATTCGAAGCCCACGGGTGTATCTTCCAAGACGACAATCGCAACCACTGCGAAGACTTCTGGCTTTGTTGAACATCAGGCCTCGGCTCCGAAGCCAGCTTCATACGCAAAGCCTAGTCCTAATTCGCCCAATCCATCATCACCACTCAAATCCAAGGTAGCGACACTTTCTTCTCATATTCCAACAGTCCCAGACTCCAGCCACACGGCAACGTATGAGTTTTTTGGTCGTCCAGGATTCGCTCCGAAGAAGGCCCCTGTGATCCTCAGTCAAGGTGCCACCGCTTCCGCGGATGTTGCGTCGGGAATCCATATTGGCTCAATTCTGGGTCATGCTGCGCCCCATTATGGCGTAGCTTCAGTGCCATTTGCGATCCCGCCTGGATCTCACGCGGTGGATTCCCACAAAGCTGTTGCGCATGCAGCAGGTATTCCTACCGATGTCGCTTGGAGCCCTAGCTTGATTGCGCCTCATTACAGCATAGCTTCAGTCTCGCCAACAAATTCAATTGTAGATCATCCTCCGGATAGTCACAAAGTCGTCGCAAAGGCAGCGGACGTCCCTGGAAGTATTTCTAGCAGACAAGCTCAATCACCTCTTCCGTCCAATACAGCGACCTCATCATCACCTTTGTTTTCAACTCAGAAACCAGATACAACCATAACGTCTACATATGCCCACACTATCTTCTCTTACATCCTCCCATCCTCTCAGGCCTCAGGACAACCCACAAGAGTTCTAGCAGCAGGCTTCGAACTGCCCTCGAATCGCACCACTGTAACCCTAAGTCCGCAATCCGCACCGACTCCAACGACGCTCACGTCCAGCGGTGTCGCAATCGTCCACGTGGCCGATTTAACCGTCGTACCCGTGACTCTGCCCTCAGATGCAACAATCTCAGATGGAGCGGCTATTGTACCCGGCGGTCTGACAGCCGTTCAGCTCAGCGGCATGTTACAAACAAGCTCCATTTCGTGGATCCTCGCATCGCCGACAAACGTGGGACCTGCGAGTCCCACGCTGCAGGGCGGGAAGGCTGCGCTGCCTGTGCCAAATACGCCTGAGGCGAATACGGGTGTTGCACCCTCGGCATCGCCGTCGAATGCGCAGAGCAGTCCTGGTCCTGGTCCTGGTCCGAGTTCGGATTCGAGCGCTAACTCGCCGCCTGCGAAGAGTGTACCGCTGACGGATGCTGCTCCTCTGGCACAAGTCGTGTCGTCTGCACCTGCTCTGGGGTCACCTGTTACTTCTGCTGCACCTCCTGCGTCTAGCGATGGACCTGTGCCTTCTCCGCCTGCACTTCCTGCACCGCCGGTTGCGCAACCTTCTTCTTACGTCGCGCCTAACTCAGGACTGAGTGAAGGAAGTACGGCGATTCCCAGTAGTGCACCTGTAGACCAACAACCTCCACCAACACCTACCCCAATAGATACACCGCAAGGACCACCCTCACAATCGACAGAAACGACGTCAACGTCGACGATACACCTAACGTCATCTTCAACCATCACAGTAGTAATCACGAGTGGCGGAGCAGGTGCGCCTCCTGATACCCTCTCGTCTCCCAGCGATACACATATCCCTCTGAGTCCCACTGCGACGGACACTCCTTCCGGTGCCGGTAGTTCAGATTCTCCAAGTGCCCTGACCTTTCTCCAGCTTCAAGCCCGATAGACGGCGCAGCAAGTCCGAATGCCGCGGATACGCCATCCGGCGGCACAGAGACGGCTTCCACTTCAGATACTGATACCGACGCAGCTTCACCCACGAGCGGAGTTTCTAATTTCGGTTCGACGAGTGGAACGGATACAACTGATACAGTGACAAGTACGCAGTCTTTCGTCCCTGCTTCTGCGCCTACGGGGCCTGCGCATCGTCAGACACCGGGTTCTTCGACACACAGGAGTGATGCTGCGTCTTCTCGTGCGCGGATTGGGGTGGCGTGGGTTGTTGGCGCTGTTGGAATTGGGATTGCGTTGGGTGGTGTGTAGATTGCTCGGTTAGTGTGCAGATTGTTTGTTTGGTCAGTCTAGAGAGATTTTGGTGATTTGGTGATTGGCGTGGGGCGAGAGGGAAACCCGGTGGGATAGACCTTCTGCTGAGGGCGGAGGCGTAAACATTACTGAAGCCGAACTAGACATTCGCTGGGGTATTGAGGTTAGAAGCAGATTCTGGCCGAAGGTCGAGTTGGAGAATTCGCGAAAATGAGGCATTAGGTAGAACTTGTCTGTGGGGGATTGGCGGTGATGTAGAATTCTTGCTTGACAGTTGTAATCTTCAGATTCATGTTACTGAATTGTGTATTGGTTATACTGAGAGAATAGGTATGTGCGTGACTACCTAGGTATCGGGGGTGGCCGCATCGGACGCTCTCGAACTTGCGGCGCCTAGGAGGGACACGACCTGGCGGTCATCGTCGAGTATGATATAGCCGCCTACTGATCTTGCAAAGTAAAGACTGGTTATGTATCTGTATATGGGAGGCGTAGTCTACAATAAAGCTCGACGGGTTCTGCCCTCCCAACGTCTACACAAACTTGGGGGCATCCGATGCGGCCACCCCCTGTACTAAACAACTGTTGGGCTTTGATTTTTGTGCGTCCCAAACTTCATCAAGTGTACAACCCCTTTCCTGCTCGCGCCGCTGCTTTGCGAAAGGGCAGAAAACCAGGTAAATTATCTCAATCCCCTCATTCTGAGGTCGATAGACGGGATCTTATAGCACGCTCTGGCGCACATGCCTCGTAGATATTGATCTATACTTTGAGCCTACTTCCAAGCAGTCCCGTTGCCCGTACCTATCTACCAGTGTACCCGGTGTGAAGCCTCGAGTGCTTTTCATCGCCTGCCCAAACTTCTGTCACTACACCGCCGGGTGCTATCGTCGTCTTTGATGCATAAAATTAGATTCTTCGCATTTGTCTCACCTAGGCGCCTCACTAGTGGTGTCTTTGGAAGGAAAATCGGGCAGAGCACCACAGTGGTGATTGATCCAACGTACTTAGCTATGTTTCCAGTCTTACGTTGACGGACGGAAGATTTTTTGCATCACTGGTGTCGCTGGATGGATTCTCATGTTCACCTTCTGCTGATAATAGATTGGCCATGTCATGATCATCTTCTGCTGATAGTAGACTGACTATTTCCAACGCAGAAGGGGGAGCTCTCGGAGGAGTTCCTGAGCTGTGAGCACTGGAATACCTCATTGGCGGGGGTGATGAAGAACTGGGTCGTTTGAGTCCACGCTGCAGTATCGACGTCTGCCTGCTTTCTGTGCTGTATGCTTCGGCACGCGAATAGGAAGTCAGGCCACTTTTCGGCTCACCTTCTGTTGACGGATGTTGACCGGGTATCAGGAGATGTAATGCGAGACATGAAAAACGCCGCTTGATATCTTCGAGGATATCCGACATTGGAACAACATGTACGTTTCCAAAAGGGTCTCCGGCTATGACCTGTCCGATAATGCTGTTGTTGCCATCCGCGACCCATATTCCAGAATCACCCTTTGATAAGCCTGATTAGAAAGACGTTAGTCATAATCGGATGGCATAGCCGCAGATTTGAGTTGACATACGATGCGTGTCAAGTCTCAATTTGAGAGTCCTGACGAACTCCTGGTGGGGCGGTACAGAGATAGAAGAGCAACACAGTCGAAGGACTCCTTTGGCATCCTGCAGTCGCTCAGATATGAGATGAGCTCGCGTGTGGGTTCGCGAGTATGCCATTGATTCTTGGCTGAGCGCACTAAGTTTCGGTGTAAGTTTCGGTACTACGGGCTCAACCGCAAGTTCTGGGTATATGGTAGCGTCTAACTCCACCAGCGCATAGTCGTAATAATCTCTCTCTTTCTCGGGCTGCCATTTGGCTATGTCGACATCCCCAAATCGCTTTGGGTCTTCTCTCGTCGTCGTGGACAATGGGTCTTGGGTAGAGGGCTCCCCTGGGACTCCTGGGGAAAACGGTTCAATCCTCGGATCGTTCAAGTCACGCCCAGATGACCCTTGAGCTAACTTGGTGGGAGGGCGGCCGATATTGCGCTGGTCTTGTGACTGTGGGCTCTCGTTCCCTGGGGCTGAGGAACTGCGACGATCGTGGGAGGCTTGCAATTGACTGTCCTCGACAGCATGAGCAGGCATCGACAGAAAGGCGTGATGGCAGGTCATGCCATAAAGTGTGGGCTTCCGATCTAAGTCAATAATCTCCACGAAGCCTCCCATGCAAGCTTTCTTTGTCGCACCTGAAACCTGCGCGTAGAGATGCATGCCAGTAGTACACGTAGGGACAGGGTGTTTGCCTGCATCATCCCGCATGAACAACGGTATAGCCTCCGCAAAAGCATGTGCAATGCCGTCGCCAATGCAAACCTGGAAGTCTCCGATAAGCCTCTGAATTTTGACCACGTTGAAGCATCGTTTGATGGGCGTCTGGTAGTATCTTGGACAGCCA